>BLQM01000231.1:53023-78913 GCA_012489335.1 Triparma laevis f. inornata
CCCCCCCCCCCCTGCTAGCGCTCTACTTGATCATTCTCCCCATCTCAATGTTCATCTCATCTCCACGCTGCTATCCCCCATTTTCAGCCCCGCGAATATCAGGTTGGTCGCAATGTCTCGTGCTTTTATTCCTCATTTCTTCGCCACTGTCGCCAAAGCCTTTGAGAGAACTGGAAGTGGCGGAGGTGGTTCTGATATTGCTCCGTCTCGCTTGCTGGCATCGGCGAACTTTCGGTGCATGTCGACAACGCCTTTGATGTAGCGCTGCGCCATGCGCCTGTGTAAGAACCCGAAGGCGAAGCTGCGTCCGAGATCGACATCAATTAAGTAAACGAGCTCAGTCTTTCCGCCGCCGACGTCCCTGAGCCGGTATCCCGCAACTCTCATATCTGCTCGGATACGGCCAAACTTCACGCTCAAGGCGTTGGTAGTATCGCTCAGCTCCTTGGAGCTTCTGCTTCAGATTTGCACGTCTCTTCCCCGCTCTCGGCGAGTGTGCTCGGTATAGACCATGTCGCGCTGGCGGAGCGGCCAGGACAACTTGATGGCGCGATAAAATTATCACCAATCCTTTCCCTTGTCCATATACAGGAAAGACCCAGCCGACAGGCTGTGGCGGCTTTTAATGCTTTCGATTTCACTCAACATCATTTCAACGTCAACGTCTACGACGAATTTGATTCGCGCCTGGTCTATTGGCCCGTCTCCGTTGGCGCACCTCCACTCCGCCTTGGCACCGGTCTCCGCCAGTCACTCCTTCACCTTCTTCTTCTTTCCGCTCCAGTCCTTCACCTCTAGAGGCTTCCACCCAGCTTCATTGACGTCGCTCTCCGCGAGCTTCTTGAAGTGCTTGGTGAACAAATCAACGGAGTAAGCCACCTTTGGCCCCATTCCTTTCAACGGGGCGTCGTGGATGTGCTTCTCGTTGAATTTCTTCACGAATTTGAACATCGGCTTGAAGAGAACACTGGCTCCAACCATGGCAAAGATCAGCGTGTTAACGATGACTAGGAGTGTGCCGAGCTGGGCGCTGAACACTTCGCTCAGATTTCCCTGGAGCGTCATTAAAATGCCGGCGAGGAGCGCCAGATTGTACGAGTACATGAGCGAACTCACGAGCGCTAGGATCACGGAGAAATACTTCCACAAGAAATGGAAAATTTAACTGGGGTAAGCGTCCTCACTAGAAAGGAGCCGTAGAAGCTGTACATGCTTCGGGGTAAGAAGCAGCCGACGCTAATCAACTCAATTGCGTTGAATTTGAAAACGCTATTGATGGCCGTGGTGAATCCAAAGTAAACGTCGGGGTACTGGACCGTGAGGGTCGTAGGGAGCTTCGAGACGATCTGGTAAAAGGACGTCAGGATCTTGGCCTTGGTCTTGAGGCGCTGGCTCCAGTGCTTGTCGTCGGAAGTGGCTTTTGTGATCTCTCGGGTGACGTTTGAGATGGTGAGTTTCTCCTTTCCGATGATCTTGCGGAGGACAAGGTAGAGGGTTGTGAAGCCGAGGAGGGTGAGGAGAGCGTAGAAGCTGATTGAGACGCTGGCCGAAGCGCAGCTCTCACAGACTCCTACGGCGTTCTTGTGTCACTGTCCCGAAACGGTATAAAACAAGAAAAAAAGGG
The DNA here is from genome assembly GCA_012489335.1 of Triparma laevis f. inornata. Lineage (NCBI taxonomy): Eukaryota > Bolidophyceae > Parmales > Triparmaceae > Triparma > Triparma laevis. The sequence continues at coordinate 54,648 of BLQM01000231.1, forward strand.
ACCCCTATTAGGCTAGGATATTCTTGTTGTAGCCCTCCGTGCACACCGAGCAGATGGGACCGGCAGTTTTCGTCAGGTGAAGCACGGAAGCAGGAGGCGTCGATTTCGCACTTGACGATGTTGTCACTTTGTTTCGAGCTGCGATGAGCGTAGCGAAGCAGCGAGTTAGTTAGCTCCGAGTCGCTCCGAGTTAGCTCTTCGCAGTATTAACGACGCCTTCGCAATCTTGTCGCTTCGCTCCTCGCTGTTTCTCACCTCCTCCAGTATCCGTCCTTGAGCGGCAATGCCTTTAGCGTTAATCCGACAGGGTCACAGCTGAAGCCCTCAGGGAGGTTGAGGTCCATGCAATCCCTGCAGACTCCTTCGGGGGTGTCGTGCGTAGGGTGGTGAGGGTCGTGGAATTTACCCTTTCCGCAGGCGCAGGAAGCGGAAGAAGTTTTGCCGGTGCCGTTGATTGTCTCGAGAGCGCCGTGGATCGATTCTTTGTCACAGACCTTGCAGCTTTTCGTGTTTTCCTCTGGTTTGAAGCGACCATTTTCACTCTCCTCGCACCTCCCATTGACGAGGGTCTGGCCTGCCCTGCAAGTGCACTTTCCGTCATCTTCGGTGACGAAAGATTCTTGGCATTCGCACTCTTGCTTGTTTTCGTTGAAAGTCATGTATTGGTCGCTATGGAGAACAGCCTGCTGAGCCCTCCGTGGAATGAGTGCCCTCTTTGCAAGTAGTGCACGTATCTCTCCCGCCAATCGAAAACGTTCCTGCAGGGCAGTTCTCGATATCTTGGCGGTTCGAAGTTGGCTTCGTCCCGGCAGGTGCGGTCTTGCAAACGCTGGCACCGACCTCGTCGGAATATAAACCGCCGCCGTTGCATTCAGTACAGGACGTCGCGCTTCCGCCCATCGAGGCGAAGCCAGGGTTACAGACACCACATTGAGTATCGGCCGTGGGAGCGCAGTCAGCGATCTTATAACGGTCAGCGGGACAAATTGCACGTGCAGTGCATGGCGCTTGTCTTTGCTCTGTTTGAAAGGTGACTCCTGCTTGGCAACTAGTCTTCTCCCCACCGACGCATGCAAATCCAGCCTCACAAATTGCCTGGCCTTCTCGTTTAGTTGTGGTCTCGGAACTAAGCGGGGTTGTATAGTAGCCTTCATCAGCAGATTGAACCTACCCTGAATTAGGTGGGCAGAACAGGGCCGCGCTTCCGCAGACGATGGGATTTATCGTCTTCTCCGGGCAAAAGTAACCAGCCAGACAGTCAACGCACATGTCTTCGCCGGAATGCTGTTGGTACTTTCCGGCTGGACACGTCAAACACGAAGCTTGGGAGAGAAGAGATTATTGTTATTGATGAGAAGGATTTTTAAGAAGCAAATTTGGGAAGTACGCTCGCAACGCGGGTTATCTTCTCTCTAAATGCTACGAAGTTCGGAAAGTACGCCTGCATATTCGCGCGCAATCTCGTGGTTGTTGATATCCCCGAGGGCATTACGAGCATTGGTTTACATGCCTTCCGTTGCTGCTATAGTTTGACTACTGTATCTTTTCCGACGACGTTAACATTTATTGACGAATTGCCGTTCTACTGTTGCTCCAGCCTAGAAAACGTCCATCTCCTCCACATAAACCTTCAAGAATTAGGTAAATGTGCCTTCATGTATTGCTCAGAACTAAAATCGATGACGATCCCGAACTCGCTTCAAACGCTTGGTATGTATGTCTTCAGCTCTTGCTCCAAGCTACTCCCCTCCAACATTGACAATCTTAACACCAACACGGTAATCGCATACCTCCGCAACAAACAACAACAAAACTAAAAAATCGATCTCATCATTTTATCTCCAAAATCCAAACTTTAACATAATAATTCATTCTTCATACTTCGACCTCGGTACCTCCAAAATCCTACAAGGTATATCCCCATCTATAATCTCCCTCCAAACCCTAAACAATTCCCTATACCGTCCTTCAACCCTTCCCCCCTCCACAGCCATCCCCGTAATATCCCCCTTAACATCATTTTCCTCCCAATCCTCAATCCTTGTCACCCACGGTTTCCCTCCAACATAATGTATAACCACACAATCATCTACCCACCTATTCCAACCACCATACCAAAAAGCCCTCTTCTGTAAATTAAATCCTATTCGGAGAGGTACCCAATTTGGGAAAAGTAGATTTAACATTTTTTCTTCAGTATCATTCCAACCTTCTCCCTCAATTATCTCCATTGATCTTTTATAAAGCCCCAAAAACCCTCCCCCCCCCTCCGGCCTCGTCACGACAGTAACACCACAATTAAAATTCCCCGGAGGTGATTTTACGAATTCTCTCTTTTTATTACGATAATTTCCAACAGCGTGACATTCAATTACAGGTGTTTTCTTATTTGCTAAATCTAGCAATTCTTGGATTTTAGGGGATACTATTACGGTATCACAGTCTATGTAACATATAGGGATTGGTAATAAGAAGAGTAAACGACGAGGTGCGTCAAGGTTTGATGTTGTATTCATTGTTGATGAATTTGAGGAACCAAAGAATTCAGTAAGTAATTCGTTAGGTTCAGGTAATAAAGGTTTTGTAAGGGTTATCAGATTGTAACAATAATAACTACCTTCATTTATGCCAACAATATTACTTAATTCAGAGATAATTTGGGAAATCAAATCATCAGAGGTTACGTAGATTATTAAAACTGGGGACGGGGAGGGATGGAAGACAGTGATTAAAGATTTTAGTAAAACGAGAACGCCGGAGATATAGGTTGAGGTTGTGAGGATTGTGGTGAGGTGAGGAGAGAGGAGGTTAGGCGGGAGGGTAGAGGTTGACGCCATCAAAACTTAGCAATGTTGACGAGGACTTATGCGGCCAGGTTGCCTCCAAAAGTTATTTAAGAGATTGTGAGAACGATTTTGATTATCTACACGCACACGGAGATTATAACACGAGCCGTAGGAATAGCGTCGTCTTCGTTGAAGGTACGTGGAATTCTGTTCCCACTAGCTTTGTCATGGGGCTGGGGAACAGAATTTTTGATCATTGTATTCAAATTTCTCCACTTTTACGTGTGCTGAAGTTGTAAACGTTGCTCCTTCACATTATCGTGCCGTACTATCCTCCATAAATCCAACCTCCAACCCTCCTCCTACGTAGAATCAAATTGAAAATTGAGATTCAAAGTCACCTCGTCCGCAGTCGATTTTGATCCCCTTCCCCTCCCTTCCCCCCCCCCTCCGCTCTCCCCATGTCCACCTCCTCAACCTCGAAACGCCACGAAATTCTAAAATGCCTCCGTTCCTCGTCCTCCGTCTCCCTCTGGCGTCTCCGTGAACTCGCGTTAACAAAAGGCGGCCTCCTCGATTCCAACCTCCGGAAACTAGCATGGCCTAAGTTGTTAGGTGTTAGGAGGTTAGATTATGAAGGCATTGAAGAGGATTGGGTTAATTTTTATGGGTTGTATAATTCGGAGATTCAGAGATTCGGTGAAGAGAAAGGCGTCAAGGTAAGAACCTACACGTAACCGAACTCCGTTCTCGTTTATCTCTCTAACGCTCTCTCCCCCCTTAGTCCTTCTACACAAAAACCTCATACCCGTTATCAGAATCAACGATTTCACAAATAAAACGCGACGTGACACGTTCACTATGGCACTTCCGTACCTCCCAATCCGGAGAAGAAAAGAAAGACACTCCTTCCAATAGAAAAAAACAGGATCAGAAGACTCGAAAAAAACAGACGATTGTAGGTGGTATAATCCTCGACGTTCTATCCTCCAACCCCTCCCTCCACTACTACCAAGGATTTCACGATATAGTCTCAATATTTTTAATAACATTACAAAATCCAGAATTAACGGGTGCATGTTTAGGGAGGGTTACGGGGAGACATTTGGGGGATGCTATGGGGAGGGATTTTGGGGGATTAATTGAAGGAATGATGTTTTGTGTTATGCCTTTGATTGAGGTGAGGATACATTCCAAATCACGTAACATTGTTCGCACTACATTTCTAACATTTGTTCGAAATAAGGTTGTTGATAAAAAAATAGCAGAATTCATCCGTCGTTCTGAAGTAGAACCTTTCTTCCTACTCTCCTGGTTAATAACCTGGTTCTCTCATGATATAAAAAACCTTGAAACAGCTTCCCGCCTCGTAGATGCTTTTATAAGTTCTCATCAGCTTTTACCGATTTACGTAAGCGTTGCTTTGATAAAAAGTAGAAGAGATGTTATATTAAATACGGAATGTGAGTTTGCGATGGTTCATGGAAGGTTGAGTGGGATACCGGGAGAGGTTGGAGAAGAGGAGTGGGATGATATTTTGATTGAGGCGGTTAGGGTTATGAAGAGGGTACCGCCGAGTGGGTTGAGTAAGATTGCGGGGGGGTATGCGAGGAAGTATGAGAGGGGGAAGGAGAAGAGACCGATTACGAAGATCTTGGGGGAGGGAGGGTGGAAGGAGGTTGGATTGTTGAAGCCGCCGCCGGAGTGGGTGGTGACAAGTGAGGTGCGGAGGTTTCGAGGACGAAGCACAGCGAGGAGCGAAGCCACGAGTATTGCGTCGCAGTTTATTGCGTCGAAGTTTATTAACGATTGAACATTCTATACTAACTCGTCGCTTCGCTCCTCGGCTCGCCGCTCTTCGCAGCTGCCGGCGGACTGGTTTTTGTTGAAGGAGAGGAATACTGGAGTCAAGAGGGGGAGGAGCAAGGGAGCTAGGAAGAGGGGAAAGGTGAAGCTGGAGATCGAAGAGGACGGAGGGAAGCTAAGAAGAGGAGGGTTTAATAAGGGGGATTTGGCGAGATCGGCTAGTGGGTTGAGCGGAGATAAGGGGGGGGGGGATTGGGTGGGGGGATTTTTGAAGGGAGGAGGATTGATCGTGGGGTTGATTGCGGTGGGATGGGCGATTTATTATCAGCAGATTGAGATGATAGGAGGGGGTGGTGGTTTCTAAATTGTTGTTTTTGTTATATGAATGTGCATTTTTTTTAAAACTGTGATGATGAACTTTACCTAACACTCGACCCTCTCACATCACGTTAGTTTTGGAGGGAGCGGAGGTGGGCGACTACAGCATCGTTGTATTGAGTGTTGATGTTGGAGGGGACGAGCTTCACACAGCCGTCGAAGACACGGTAACCAAGCGTTCGAAGCGAGTCAGGGATCGTCATCGATTTTATTTCTAAGCAACCTGCTACGGCCATTTCACCTAATTCTTGAAGGTTTGTGTGGAGGAGATCGAAATTTTCTAGACTGGTGCACAAGTTAAAAGTGTAGTTACCAATTGATGTTAACGTGGTAGGTAAATATACAGCAGTCAAACTCATGCAGCATGTGAAGGCATGTAAACCAATGCTCGTAATGTCGGGGATGTCAACAATGACGAGATTGTCGGCGAATTTGCAGATGTACTCTCCGACCTTCGTAGCATTTAGAGAGAAGATTACCCGCGTTATGAGCGCACGTATACCCCCCGAATAAATCCTCCAATCCAAATCATTCCCACTGTGAACAATAATCTCGCCGCTCTTCACGCCCACGTTGATGAACACGTCCGCCGCAGCCTTCCAACCATTCGTCACCAACCTCAGCGTCATCAACGTGTCACCCGGAACGAACTCAATGAAGTGACTCCTGAACTCAGGCGTGAACATGAACTGATCAGTCGTCGAAGGGGCAGTTGAAACAGTCCTCGAAATCGGCAAACTCTCGGCCGGAAGGAGATTGAGAATCCCCTCCACATTTTCCTTCCCCTCGTCTTCCGCTCCCCTCTTTCCACCTGTTTTCTGGCCCTCACTATTCTCATTAGACTATGTGACTACAGCGTTGGGTATTGCGGTTCGTATGACAAAGTTATTTTCGATTTACCAGCGATATTTTTGGAACTGACAGCCGATCTAATTGTACCAAAATAATCTCTCACCCGCACGAAAACCCCCTTGAAAATTACTCAGCCTATCATCCTGTATAACATAACTTACCAAAAGTTGACGTAAATTTTCCAAGACATCGTTTAACCTCTTATTTCACGTCCAAATAAATTTTTAAGAACGACGCGAAGCTCCCTCTCCCTCTCCCTCCCTCAAAAACCTATTCCCCCGTCATTTTCACACCCGCCACTCCACCCATCATCCCATCTCTAATCCATGGTTCCCTCCAAAGCCCTCTTCCTCTTAATCGCGACGTTTATAATCCTTTTTGTAGAGTGAGTAGTAACCGTCGAGCGAAGCCAATGTGCAGACTGTCGAATGAATGAACGCCGGACACCACCGCGCCACCTCTACCGCCACATCCACCACCGCAATCTCTAACACCCCAACCCCTCCCACCACCACAGCTCCGCGACCTACACCACCATCGCTGACATGCTGAACTCCTGCTGCTACAACGGCACCCTCGTCTCCCCGACCTTCACCGCCACCTCCGGCGCAGTCGAGATCATCACCAAGCCCTCGATCCACAACATAATCTTCGCCAAAAACACCGCCACCAACGTCGTCGTCCCCATCGATGTCTCCTGCAAAACCGAGCCGTACGCTGGGAAGGTTTACACGTTGGAAAATGGTTTGACTTTGGAGCTTGTTAGCGCTGTTTTGATGAACGGGGTTGCGCTCACCGATGAGCTGGATGTCGCGAAGTTCTGCAACGTTCTTGCGAGGGAGGGAACTGGGTGAGACGAGGAGCGAAGCGATTGCGCCATTTACACATTGCTACACATCGTCCCCCACCTTTCTAACCCCCCACCCCCCACACACAGTACCTCCTCTTCCTCCTCCACCACCTCGGCCACCACGACCGCCAAGGGCAAGAGAGGTTTGAAATCAGCCAAGAAAGCTAAGAACAACGACAGCACCAAAACAAAAACCACCACCAACTCCGGCCTAATCTTCCCCCTCTACAACGACGTGATATCCTCCGTTCTGAATTCTATCGAACCAGATTTGAGCAACCCGGTCTACGACTGCAGGAGGGAAACCGGAAAGAAGAAGTTGATCTGGGAGTGGAACGAAACCGGTGAGAAAAAACGTTAATTTCGTTCGTTTCGCTATTTCCACTACTCACACACGAGCTTTCAGCGTTCGATATTAATTTGTTTGCGCCTAGTTCCGGCCAGACCTTTTCTGAGGGCGGCCCTGTCGAAGGTGAGGCAATTTATGATCTCGTAACTCGTCAAAATAACTCGTTCAATTCGTCGCTGAGCGACGAGATTACGAAGGCATCCTCGCACTAAGAACATTCTAAACTAACTCGTCGCTTCGCTCCTCGGCTCAATCCGCTTCGCTACGCTCATCTCAGGCTACATCGACGGCTTTCGCGTCAACAAAACGGAGCTTTACGCGACCCGTCCCAACTGCGAGAATGCGCTTCAGCACACCGATCTATCCTGCTGGGCGTCTTCTGGTTTGAGCTGCTGCCAGTCGTACACGCTGTCCAATAACTACGGTAGTTGGCTTGGTTCTAGGTATGAGTTGGTGGACGCCGACGAGCTTGAGATGACTTTCGGGAATGTGTTGGATAAGTCCCTCGGCTACCAGAAAGTCTTCAACGAGGTGGTGCTAGACGACTGGGGGCACACGAGCGAAGGTACGGAGATGCGAGGACGAACCATCTCGTCGCTTCGCTCCTCGAACAATGTATCATCGTTCATTCTAACACGGCTCGCCTCGCTCGCCTCTCGTTCGCTCGCTGCACTCGCTCAGGCACGAGCGCCACCGAAGTCGCTGAATTCCTCAAGTACATCGAGGTAATCAACGGAATCGCGACGTGCAACCCCAACCCGTTTAATCCTGAGATTTCGTGGGACCATGGCGAGGAGGCGAGCTTCGTTCTCCCGAGTTGCTGCGACGATTACGCCATGGCCGAGGGAGCGACCTGTACCGAGAACGAGGTGAGGCAAGGCGCGAAGTGACGGTTTACGACTCGTCGCTTTGCTCTTCGCCCAATACTCCTCGTTCCTTCTCATCTAACACATGCTCGCTACGCTCGCACTCCATCACAGATCGCTGACGCCCTCGCCCTTATTGGCCTTCGCTCGGCTGTCGCCGGCGTCTGGGAGAAAGCGCACGAGTACATGCTGTCTAATGACCGTGGAACCGCAGTCGATGACGAATACGAGGACGTGTACCAATACCACTCGACGAGTGCGGGAACTTCAACCACCACGACCCTAAGTCCCATTATGGTGGTCCCAGCGATGTACGAGGGCTACACCTCCCAGAACGTTCTTTTCATGTCCTCCATCTTTTTCGAGGCACAGTGTAGTTCGTTCGACGATCAGAGTAGTGTTGACGACTGCCTTTTTTTAGGAATCAATTTGAGCATCGACGACGTCATCTCCACGCTCGAAGTTAACGCAATCGACATCTCCTACATTCACGGATGTTCCGAATTCACCAATGAGGCCTACGCCAACGAAGTCATGACTAGCGACGCTTCTTCGGTCGAAGAAAGGTGAGAAAGTGAGAAAGGATGAGTCGGAGCCGAAAGCCAACAAATCTAACACGGTCGCTTCGCTTGTCGCAGTTTCGTTGGCGAAAAGGACTCGGATTACGTTACGTGCGGAATCAGAAACGTAAGCGAAGACGCTGGCGAGGACGATGTCATGTTGAAGCACTGCTTTGTGTACACGCCGAAGGTGAGAATGAGAATGAAGCCGCTAGTAGCTTGAAGTTTTGCTCAACGATTCTAACAAACCAAACGATTGCTTCGCTTCGCTCGCAGGGCTGCACGGACACTCGCCTCAACTACCTCCAAGCGAGCTGCTGGAACATGGCGATGCTTTTGGATTCGACGGCTACCATTGACAATGACGGCGACATTTCTCTGCCTGTCGTTGAAACGGTTATTGACGTGTTGATGGACCTGGTGGAGGCAGCCCAGATAGGTGAGAAATTGCGAAACGACGAACTGGGAGTATGGTGTTTACGTCGTAATTCGTCTTCATGAGAAACGAAGTGACGATGTATTCGTGATATTTCAGCTCGTCGCTCCACTCCTCGTTTCGCTACTCCACCACTAACACGCTCGCTGCACTCGCCGCTCCCTCCCCCCGCCGCAGCTGCTGACGCCGCCGCAGCTGCTGACAACTTTGACGTTAGTGACGCTCCTGCGGACGGCTTCGGAGACCCGATCAGAAGGAACCGCCGCCGGCTGGAAGAGAGCGTCGAAGCCCTGACAGACTTTGTCGACCCGAAAGACGTCGACTATACGATCGAACTCTACAAACAGTGGGGCGCGTACCAGGTTTGGTGCGAGATGGGAGACTTCAACTCCACGATCGAGTGCATGGATGTGACTGAATGCTTGAACAACGAGGTCTCCGAACAAATCATTTCGGATAGCGATTTCGACGCCTTCTCCACCTGGATCCTGGCGCGATTCGAGGTCGACCACATTCCCATGACCCCCAAGGCGTTCGAAGAGTTGAAGGCAAAAATCAACGAGGAGGGCGACAAGGGAGTGGAGGAAATTGAGAAGGTGAGAGCGAACGACGACAGCGAGGATTTAAGCGACGTTTTGAATAACACAATATTGAGTCGCTTCGCTCCTCGTTTTCGCTATCACCACCACTAACGTGCTCGCTTCGCTCGCCGCAGATATTCGTCGACCTTGGAGGGAAGATGCCGACTTCTCCTCCGACGATAGCGCCATCGGCATTTCCGACACTGGCATCTCCAACCCAAGAGCCCACGACGGCGGAGCCGACCAGAGCGCCCCAATCCGAGCCCACGATCGGAACTCGATCTCCGTCACCGCCCACGGCTGCTCCTGCTATCGCAGGCGGAGGCGGAGGCATAGGAGGAGGAAAGGGCGGGAGCTTCGGCACTGGAGGAGGTGAGAAACTGCATTAATTTCGTTCGTTATTCGACTGCGCTGTGTGAAGTGTCAACACCAACGCCACTAGAACTGCTACGTAATTCTAACCCTAACTCGTCGCCTTCGCTTCTCGACTCGCTAATGCTCCTCGCTACGCTCGTCGCAGGAGGCACGCGTTCGCCCACGAGTTCCTTCGCGCCGAACCCCACGAGTCCCGACACTCCCGGGACCGGAGGCTCGGGATCTTTCGGCAGCAACCCCACCGAGACGCGATCGCCCACCGTCACAACACCCACACCGCCCACCGTCACAACACCCACGCCACCCACGACCACGCCCGGCGAACCCGACAGGACCCCGATAACACCCACCAACCCAACGCGCCAGCCGGCGTCTGCAGCGGTCGAGATTTCAGCAATAGTCGCCGCAAGCTCGTTCCTCGTTGCGGCCCTGGCGATCTTCACCACCCGGTGAGAAACTGCGAGCAGCGAAGCGGCGTCATTTCATTCGTCGTTTTCACCCCACTCGTTTCTAACACGGCTCACTTCGCTCGCTCCTCGACTCGCAGCCGCGTCAAACGAAACCGCCTGCTGAAAAATAACCGCCACAACAACAGCAACAACAACAATTCTTCGGACTACGCAAACCCCATGGAGGAGCTCGACGTCGTCGTCAACTCCGCCATCCTCCACGATTCGGCCAGCACCGGGAGCTCGCAGCACACTCCAGAGTACGGGGTGGAAACCGAGAGGGACGAAATCGATAACTCCATCAGGGACAAGAACAGCGAGAGGATCGACTGCGAGAGCCAGTACACTGCTAGCGAGCGGAGGGCCATGTTTTTGACTTCAACGGGGGGGTGGTAGTAGTAGGAGGAGGAGGGAGAGAGAGAGAGAGGGAGGGAGAGATTTAGTTAGGTTAAGAGAGATGGGGGGTTCAAAGTAAGAGAAAACGAAATCAATGAACGACGATGAATGAAACAGAACATTTTGCTGATTGAAGGAATTGCGCTTATTTTGTTTTTCTACATCGTGTTGCCACCGCCTTGGAATGCCGTCGCGCCTCCAACCTTTCTTTTCGAAAACTTATTCCCAATCTTACTCTTCCTCTTCACTTCGCTAGCCTGTTGAACGCAATCAGACTTGTTCTTGGCGGCACGCGCGGCGGCGGCAGCCAATCGAAGCTCTCTCGCGTCCTGAACGTTGCCGGCCGAGTCCTTAAGGGGAGATGGCGCCTTTCCGTCTAAGCGGCTACCCCCTCCGGCCACAGCCCAGTACGTATTCGTTGGGGCAGCCTTCACCACAGCCCCATTGGGCTGAACTCCGGTCGCTCCAACACTCTCGGCGAGGAGAGCTTCGTCTGTCACCTTCTCAGAGTCGTCTCCCTTGACGACCTGCCCGTTCACGATCCTCGTGCCTTTCTGGACCTCGGCGGCGCCCAAGTCGAGAGGAGGTACGGTTCCGTTGACGCTTCCCTCCCGGCTCTGCGCCGGGCTGCACGCGGAGACGTTCGGGGACGCGCCGCCAAACCTTGACTGCTTCGGCATCGAGCCGTACGTCTCTTTCTGCTTCTCCTCCGCCATCTTCTTGTAGTCGGGCTCGACGTAACCGACGGGGGCCTCGAAGTCGACGTTGCAGTCGGTCTCGATGATGCATGCCGCGTCCTGCGGCTGGACGTCCTTCAGCTCGAGGTGGTAGTTCCTGCCGTTGTATGGAATGCAGATTGTGTCACCCTTGGTGACGCAGCTGAAGGAGCGTAAGGCGTGCTCCAAGACGGCTCGCGGGTTGCTAATCTCGAGCCAGTCAACGTGTTGCGGTTTCAGCTTGATCAGCTTCGCCTTGGGAAGGGAGACGTTCTTCACCGTGAGTATGCCGCCTTCGGGAACCAAGAGGTTCTGCGTCGAATTAACGAAGACGAGTTAGAAAATGCGTGAGCGAAGCGAGCCCTGTTAGAATGGACGATAATGCGATGTTGTGTATTTTGCTGTTCATCTCGTCGCTTCGCTCGTCGTCCGCTCCTCGTTATATTTCTCGCTCCTCACTTATAATCTCGTCGCTTCACTCGCTAGGGTTGTCACTCATCGTTGTGCTCGCACCTGCATGACCCAGTGGGGAAGGTAGACGGAGCCTTCCGGAGCGGAGAATTCCAAAACTCCAGAGTGGGTCGACATGCCTGACTCGCTCTCCAACCTAAACAACATCGGGTACTCCACCATCATACGGCTCAAAGTATCCAAAGCAGACGGGGGCAGAAGGATCTTGTCTCCGGCTTCCAAATGGTCCTTCCCAGCGTAAGCCACGCTGTAACAATGATATTGCTCCTCAAATCGGCGAGGTCCTCCTCCCATTCCTCCGCCTCCTCCTCCACCAAAACCGAACATATCGTCAATCGTCAGTAAAGTCTTAAAAGGCGGTTGATTCTGTGGTTTAATCCCAGCGTAGCGATTTTGTTAGTTCTTCGTCGCTTTCGTCGCTTAGTCGCTCGTTGCATCGTTTCTTGCTCACCTTTTAAATTAGAAGCAGCTTAAGACGGGTGATTTCGTTTCGAGTGGCGACTTAGACGGGGTTCGCGACGCTATTGCGAGGTCAAATAGAGGTGCAACCCAACGGTGAGGGGTTTTTCAGGCTATCTAGTTTTGAGATCGTTCGAGAGCTCCGAAGTGGGATCGAGAGAAATAACCAGCGTGACGCGATTGATCGAATGACGGCTGCTGTGTGGGTGTAATGAGTATAGATGCGCGCTGAGAGCGTTGAAATGACGAAAAACAAGCGTATAATATGTGGTCAATTTCCTGAATCTCAAATATTTTTCCCCTCTAAGTTTCAAAACGCGCTCATTAGTTCTACATTCACAACCAGCGGACCTATTCATAACTGAAACCACGTTTAATTCGGAATTACCCATCTCGTGCCTCCCTAAACAACCAATAATCCAAATCAAACCCAACGATTGCGATCGTCCATCTCTCTCTCTCCCTAAACTCCCATGTCCTCTCCTAACAACCGCCTCGACGTCGCGTTCAACGCCGGAACCCTCGGCTTGCAATTGAAACGACTCCGCTCTCGCGACCCGCTGACCTCCGGCACGTCGCTTCTCCCAACGTTCGCGTACGTCCATGACGTTGTGCCCGGCTCGCAGGGTGACAAGGGCGGCGTAAAGATAGGCGACAGCGTCGTTGCAGTTTCAGGTGAGTTCGTCGATGTAATTAGCATATCGTCAATATCGTCGTCTAACTCGTCACCAACCCAGGCGTTGACTTTTCGCGCACTCCTCCGTCTTTGTCGATCCTCGACGACGTTGAGAACAACTCCTCTAGCTCGTCTGGAGATGCTTCGGACTTCGTCCACGTCCCTACTGCTCAAGAGCCGGAGGAGGTCGACTCGAAGACGTACGAAGACTTAATGACGGCCATCAAATCCCACGACAGGAACGAATCGCCTCTTGTCCTGACCTTTCAGCGTTTCCACTGGTGCGAGGACGCGGTAGCGTGGTCGCGTTTCTTGAAGGCGAGGGACTACGACCTCGCGAGCAGTAAAGCCATGTTAACGCAGCAGCAGGAGTGGAGATCGACGAACATCCCGGTCGATCGTCAAGACCCCGGCATCGTTCGCGTTCTCCGTTCCGGCGGAGTCGGAAGCGGTGAGTAAAGAACTGCGAGGAGCGAAGCGATGAGCATTAAGAGTATTCTAAACTAACTCGTCGCTTCGCTCCACACCTCGTTAATGCTCCTCGCTACGCTCGTTGCAGTGCTTCACCCCACCACGTCCACCACCACTCCGTCCAAGAACGCTCAGACGCCCTTCCTTTACGTCAACCTCGCGACCGTCCAGAGCCTGAACGCGGAGATGGTCGCCGAGGGCAACGAGAACGGCGCAGACCTCATCGTCAGCGCCTTCGTCTCGCTCACCGAGGAATGCCTCGACTCCTCCGCGAGTCCGCTAGCCCCGAAGGTCTCGCAGCTGATCGACCTGGGCGCCATAGGCATGAACTTCTCGCCCGTCATCCTTAAAAAAGTGTACTATACGTTTGAGGCGAACTATCCGGAAACGCTCAGCCACTTCGTCATTTACCCCGTCAACCGCTTCATTGCGGCAGGAATTAATGGAGGCGAGACGCAACGAGGAGCGACGCGACAATGCGAGAACATGATATCTCTGTTCGAAATTCAGTGTTCGCGAGTAGCTCCATTCTCAACGTCGACACTTCTTTCGTTGCCACCCATTTCTAACTCGCCAACAACAATTCTCATGCGACTCGCTACGCTCGTCACAGTTTTAGGTTTTATTAACGAAAAGACGAAATCGAAGTTTGTGATCACGGATGATTTAAACGTTGTTTGCGAGACGTTGGGAATTCCCCGAGATCAAGTTTCTGGGGATTTGGCGAGTTACATCCTCGATAATGCGGAGGAGGAGTAAGAGTTTGAGAGAGAAATGTTGTAGACCGTCTATAACAATAAGAAGAAAAAAGACGTATTATTTGGATGAAAATTACTCTTGATGTTGTTGTTGTTGTTTTGAGCGGAGGTGGGCGACTACGGCGTCAGTGTAGCCATTGTTAATGTTGGAGGGGACTAGCTTGGAGCATCCTTCGAAGACGTAACCACCAAGCGTTTGTAGCGAGTCCGGGATCGTCACCGACTTTAGTTCTGAGCAACGTCTGAAGGCATATCGACCTAATTCTTGAAGGTTTGTGTGGAGGAGATTGACATTTTCTAGAATGTAGCAATTATATAAGGCGTGTCGACCAATTGATGTTAACTTCGTCGGGAAAGATACGGTATTCAAACTATAGCAGCGACAGAAGGCCATTTTACCGATCCTCTCAACGCCCTCGGTGATGTCAACAGCGACGAGATTGACGCCTCGTCCTCCCAACGCCCCCCAAAATGAAAACTAGCCAATCCCTGTCCGAACCCGCTGCAGCCGCAAAACCCGCTTCGCACTGTGCCTTTCCTGGCTGCACCGTTACTCCTACGAAGACCGGCTTCCGTTGCAAGGAGACCCGCTACTGCTCCAAGGAGCACCAAGGGAACGAGGAGGCGTACTTGAGACGGAAGGAAGTTTTTGACGTGTTGGAGTTTGGGAACGCCAGTGAGGTAGGCCCTGATTTGCCACTGGAGCAGCATATGATCACGAGGTCGGAGGACTTGGTAAAGCTCAGGACGTTGGCGAAGCTGTGCAGTCTCGAGGGCAGGCGTGCAATCATGTTGGGAATTTTGATGATGCGAGGCGATACTATAAGCGAGCGAAGGAAGGGTACGAGGAGCAGCTAGGGCGCGAGAGTGAGGAGGCGCTCGAAGTGACGAAGGGTTTGATTATGACCACAACGAGTGGAAGCGAGAGAATTGAGAAGTTAGGAGATTTGTTGAATAGGTGCGAGAGGGCGTTGGGAGCGGAGAGTGCCGTAACTTTGGGCACGTTAAACCAACTAGGACATGTTCTGAAAGAAAATGAAGAGTACGAGGAGGCGAAGGAAGTTATGGAGAGGTGTTTCGCATGACAGCTGGAGATTTTCGGAGAGCAAGATAATGACACGTTGATGTCGTTGAATAATTTGGGAATAGTTTATGGACAGTTGAAGAATGACGAGAAGGCGTTGGAGTGTTTCGAGAGAGCTTTGAAGGAGTCATAGAAATTGTTAGGGAAAAACACCCTAGTGCGCTAGACACTCTATCGAATATTGCGATTGTATACATCAGTACGAAGGATATTGGAAAAGCTGAGGACATTTTACAGAAAGCATTCGATGGATATGTGGCACAGCTTGGGAAAGAGCATGCAAGCACAGACAATTGCGCACAGACTTTAGCCGCTTGATATGCAAAATCTGGTCAGTTTGAGAAGCTTAAAGCAGTTATGGACGCATGGCGTACCGACATTTCAGACATTTTATTTGAATTAAAAATTTATCTCTCGAGCTTTATTATGATTAACCTGCAATCGAAAATAAACTCTAACGAGCTCGAGGAACTAAGTGACGATATGCGAGGAAAGACGCGCAAAAGAACTTAATTTCTTTTGCGAAAAACCACACGATTGATTTTAAACTTCCTTATTTCTCCCCTACTAAACCTTATAACCGGCTTAAAGCTCGTCGTCTCCGTAGTCGAAATCTTCTTCCTCGCCTCCTCCACCTCCAGGGTTCTGGCCAGCTGCAAGTGGCGAGCAAGTGAGCCGCGTTAGAAACAAGTAGCAAAGAAAGCGACACCAACATTGAGACGGGAGCTACTCACCATACATCTCGCGCATGATAGGGTTACTGACGGCTTCGATCTCCTTCTGCTTCTCGTCATAGTCCTCCTTCTCAGCCTCGGGGTTCTCCTCGAGCCAGTCCAGGGTCTCGTCGATGGAATCTTGCAATTCTTTCAAGTCTAAAGAGCAATTTTTTTCGAGCCGTGTTAGAAATAAGTTGCAAAGAAAACACACCGACGTTGAGTTCATGTCGCTCCGCCTCATCTCACCTTCCGCAGGAACCTTGTCAGCGACACCCTTCTCGTCGTCGTCGAGGGTGTTCTTGAGGTTGTAGAGGAACGATTCGAGGCCATTTCTGGCGTCGATCCTCTCTTTGACCTTCTTGTCCTCCTCGGCGAATTCCTCGGCCTCGCGCACCATGCGCTCGATGTCCTCCTCAGAGAGGCGTCCCTTCTCGGCGGTGATGGTAATCTTCTCGGCCTTTCCGGTTCCCTTATCCTCGGCGCTAACCTGGAGGATTCCGTTGGCATCGATCTCGAAGGCTAAAGAGCGAAAAACATTACGTGTTAGAACAAGTAAGTAGTGAGGAAAACGATAATGGCGTTGAGACTGTACTTACTGACGTCGATCTGGGGGACTCCACGGGGGGCGGGGGGGATTCCGGTGAGCTCGAACTTTCCGAGCAAGTGGTTGTCCTTGGTCATGGAGCGCTCTCCCTCGAAGACCTGGATGAGGACGGCGGGCTGGTTGTCCTGGTACGTGGAGAAGGTCTGGCTCTTCTTGGTGGGGATGACGGTGTTACGGGTAATGAGTTTGGTCATGACTCCTCCGACGGTCTCGATTCCCTGACTCAAGGGGGTGACATCAAGCAAGAGGAGTTCGGAGGTGGCTTCTCCTCCCTCTCCAGAAAGGATTCCTCCCTGCACGGCGGCTCCGTACGCGACGGCCTGACGTGATTGTTTTTGTTAGAAATTTAGCGAAGAAAACGAAACGACGTTGGAATTAAAGCAATTACCTCGTCGGGGTTGATTCCCTTGCTCGGCTCCTTTCCTCCAAAGTAATCCTTGATCAGACTCTGAACTTTCGGGATCCTGCATGAGCGGTTTTGCGACATGAACAGAGTTAGAAAAACGAAGAAAATCATTAGCTCGCAGTTCCTCACGCACCTGGTGGAGCCGCCGACGAGAACGATCTCGTCGACCTCGGACTTCTTGACGTCGGCGTCCTCAAGGACCTTCGCGACGGGGCCGAGGGTCTTCTTGAAGAGATCGGCGTTGAGCTCCTCGAACCTGGCACGGGTCTGCGAGCGAAGTGAGCCGTGTTAGAAAACGGGTTGTTGTCGGGACGCTGGTTCATTTCGTTCTCACCAGTGTCTCGGAAAGGTCGTAGCCGTCGGAGAGGGCCTCGACCTCAAGGCGGGCCTGGTGCTGAGAAGAGAGGGCGCGCTTGACACGCTCGACCTCCTTACGGAGCTTCTGGAGGGCACGCTTGTCCTTGGTAATGTCTACGTTGGACTTCTTCTTCATCATCTTGATGAAATACTGCATCACGCGCTGATCAAAATCCTCCCCACCCAAATGCGTATCTCCGTTGGTGGCGAGCACCTCGAAGACGCCGTTGTCGATGGTGAGGAGGGTAACGTCGAAGGTTCCTCCTCCGAGGTCGAAGACGAGGACGTTGGACTCTCCTCCGGACTTGTCCATGCCGTAGGCGATGGCGGCGGCGGTGGGCTCGTTGATGATGCGCTCGACCTTCAAGCCGGAGATGGTTCCGGCGTCCTTGGTGGCCTGACGCTGGGCATCGTTGAAGTAGGCGGGGACGGTGACGACAGCGTGCTCAATCTCCTTACCGAGGAAGGTCTCGGCAGTTGCCTTCATCTTCTGAAGGATCATGGCGGAGACCTCCTCGGGGGCGTACGTGGCGTCGTCGACCTTGACATAGGGCTTCTCGTCCTTGGAGACGATCTCGTAGGGAACGAGCTTCTTGTCGGCCTGGACGGACTTGTCGTTGTACTGCGAGCGAAGCGACAAGTTAGTTTATAATGTTCTTAATGCGAGGAGCGAGAGCGTCGCATTTTCTTACCTTGCGTCCGATGAGGCGCTTGACATCGAAGACCGTCTTCTCGGGGTTGATGGTGGCCTGGTTCTTGGCAGCATCTCCTACGAGACGCTCCGAATCAGTGAAGGCAACGTACGAAGGGGTGATACGGTTTCCCTGATCGTTCGAGATGATCTCGACGCGGCCGTTCTTGAAGACACCGACGCAGGAGTAAGTGGTGCCGAGATCTACGAGCGAAGCGACGGGTTAGTTTAGAATGTTTTTACTGCTCGTCGCTAAGCTGCTTCTCTCACCGATTCCGATCACAGTTCCCATCGAGGGCTCATCGTCGGCGAAGGCGGTGGGGGAGAGTAGTAGGAGAGCCGCAACGGCTGTGGAGGATTTGGATGGGGTGGGGTTGGGTTAGAGGAGGTTGGGTAAGTTTTTTGGGGACTTAGTGGAATCCGTCGGCCGTGTTCCGAGGTCAGTAGAAGGTTTGTGTTTGGGATATTAGGGGAGATTTTACGTTGTAAGTGTTGTAGCACGCGTCGAGAGCGGGGAGAAGGTGGGACCAAAAAAGCGTTTGGGGTGCCTCCCACGCGTATAGGGCATGGGAGACGACTCAAAGTTGACGGGTCGACGTAAACGGCCGGCCAACTTTTCAACCGATCAAATCTCCATAACTACGGTAGGTGGAGAACCCCACGTGAGATATGCTGGTCTTGTGATGTAGATCATTATCTGAGAATTCTGCTTCTGCTTACCGGCTTTAAAGAACATCATGATATGCTCGATTTGATTCTCGCAACTATCCATCGAAAATCCTCATTCCACCTAATCAACATTTCCCAAAGTCGATTTTGTGTACAGCTTAAAACGTAGGTTTGGATTGATTGATGTTGGCTTTGGACTGAATACCCACACTGGTGGTGCAATCCCTACGCACGCAGACACGCGAGAAATCGATATTTAAGTTCATGGCTCGCCGTCCCATTCGTGTCCGAGTTAGACTCGATCGATTTTGACCACCATACAAACGTTGTCAAGTACGAGGCATGAACGAGGTTCGGTGGAAGGTGGAAAGCGCGCAAGTTTTCAGCGGCCGAGACGCTAATCAACGTAAACAAGCTTATCAGCGCTGCCGATCCCCCTCTAACCTTATCTTCGTTGCTCACGCAGGAATCAAACCCTTCAGTAGCTTACCTCTCGTAGTATGATCATCCCAGTCCGCTGCTTCACCTGCGGAAAAGTAATTGGTAAGAAACGGAACGAAGCGACGAGTAAAAAGAGAACACCTCGTAATCCGGCTGCGCTGGTAGCCTTAGGACGTAATGCTCAGATTGTTACGAAATTCTAACTCACCTCGTCGCAGGAAACAAGTGGGAGACCTATCTTACTCTCCTTTCGACATCAATTGATGAGGGAGACGCTATGGACGAGCTCGGTTTGAAGAGGTACTGCTGCAGAAGGATGGTCCTGACCCATGTCGATTTGATCGAGAAGCTACTGAATTACAACACTGAGGAGGGAGAGGAAGTCGAAATCAACCGCATAGTCGAGAAGGAAATGACCGACGTCGAAGGTTAAAAATGTCTTCGAACGTATGTTTAATTTTTTGTATTCATAAAGCCTCCATATTTTTATCAATATAACCCCCATCATGTCGTCGTCATCGTCATAATCATTCTCGGTGAAGTTTGTCGTTTTCGTCTTCTCGCCCAAATCCTCACCAATCAATTTTCTCTTCCCCCCTCTCCCCCCAATAAACTCTCATGTTCAACAACTGGCGGTCCTCTCATTCTATTTTCGTTCCTCAAACCTCCGAGAACCATCCCTCGATCTTGAGGTATCGAATTTGTTTGTGAAAGTAATGCGTTCGGTATAATCGTAGGTCGACTATAAACGTTAATACCTTGTTCGTCTTCAGCTTCTCCTCTAACTCCACCTTCTCTAACATAATTATCAACACTAAACTCTTCTCCACCACCTTCAGTTCTCACTACTACGTCAACTCTCACTCTCGCAAAAAAACTCTCCCATATTTTCAATAACGATACTGGAAGTAATATTAACGAAGGTAATAACGGTATAAAGATTACTAGGAAGAGTGTAAATTGTGTTAAACGATGGCAGCCTGTTGAGTCGGTCTGTGGTAATAAGGTGTTAGTGTTGGGGTCATCTATCGAGTCACGACAGGGCGTGACTAAAACGGTGAAGTCATATAACCATCGCATGAATTACAACACGAAAACAAATCAGTCAACCAAGAAAACATATCATCTCTCAACGCTCTCCTCAGACCCTAAGTAACGTAAATTTTTGAAGTCAAAAGCTATACAGACCATCCACCCTGTTAGACATCGAGAAAGTCAGAAATTGACGTAAAAACTAATTCACTTACATCTTCACTACATATCTGCACCATAAGACCCTCAAAGAATCAAGGTTAAGCCACCCCCGACCGTTCAAGTGTACGGAATACGATCACCCTAGGAGGTTTTAAGAGTTTGGAGGGTGGACTTCTAACTAAATTTTTAACAGGAATTTTGAAATACACACCTGAAGCTTCTACACGTCAACGTTAGGACGTCATCGCTCAACCCTGAACGGGCATAAATCTCCCCTCTCACATACTAAAATACCTTCAACCTTTCTCCCCACCTCCCTCCCAAAAAACTCAAACATATAATAAGCATGTCTTCAAACCCATACTCTCTCTCCTCCTCCCTACCCTCCACCGCCCTTCCAATCTCCGACGATCCTAATCTTTTTAGTGCCGACGAAGATCGAGATGTTACGTTGAATTTTAAAGCAGGTGAAAGTGTAGGAATACATTTCAGATGGGGAGAACTCGGTTATATTGTCGTAGGTACGAATTCATTTGCTTTCGTTGCACACGTTAAACCTTAAAATATCAATTCATCTAACCCTTCGTAATCACAGGATTCACTGACAATTCCCCCGCCCAACGTCAAAATAAGATATCCCCCAATTCCCTCCTCCTCTCCTTAAACTGTCAATCTCTCCTCGGTCAAAAACAATCAACAGTTAATTCCTCAATGAAATCCTCTGCTGGAATTGATAGAGTATTAGTTTTTAGATTGCCTAAAGAGATTAGGAAATCATCTAGGCCTATTAAACCTAAACCAACTCCAACAGCTAGACGTAAATCCTCCGATTCAAATATTACAACTCCAGCTCGTCGAATGCGTATAATCTACGAATTCACGAAACAATACGTCATCAAATCTCTCCTACCTCTCGGTCTTGATGCAGGTATTAAGTTATATTTCGAGATAGAAGCTTGTAAGGTTATTCAAAGGGTTGTTAGAATATGGTTATCAAGGAAGATGATACGATTATTAAGACATTTAAGGAGATTAAATGCTAGTATTATAATACAGAAAGAGGGTAGAAGAATGTTAGCAATTCTTAAATTATGGAGATTGAGGAGAGAAAGAGATAGAGGTATAAGAGATAGGTGTGCTGTTGTTTTAGAATGTTTTAGTCGGGTTATAATAGCGAGAGAAAAGGTGAAGAGAATGAGGGAAAAGGAGAAGATGACATTTTTTAGAGCGTGTTTAAGAGTACAAACTTGTGCGAGGAAGGTTAAACAGTATAAAATATTTAAGAAGAAGAGAAAGAGTGCTGTTAGGATACAAGCTATTGTTAGGTGAGTAAATGAAATGTTGGATGTTTTATTTAGTGCCTTTCTAACACGTAACGAGTAGAGGTATTCAACCTAAACAAAATTTCTATATATCACTCGCATCCTCTATAAAGCTTCAAACACAGATGCGCATTTTTCTATCTAAAAACGAATCAATTAGAAGATTTAAAGCAGGCGTAGTTCTAAGAAAATGGGGAAGGATGATATATGAGAGGAGGGAAGCGAGGTATGAAATGGAGGAGATTAGGAAGGAGAGGGTTACGGTTGAGGTTGTTGATGTTGATATGGAGAAGGTGGATACACCGAAGGAGGAGGATACCACGCAGCCTGATACGCCGGGTGGGAAATTAGAGTCATCAATGTTCTCAGAGGCGGAAACTGAGAGTAACATTGAAAGGTAAGTTGAACGATTATCTTTCAAAATCCTAACAATGTTCTAACCCCGTTTTGAATCAGTCCCGTAAAATGGCAGCTTCGATTCAGTCCAGATAAATCATCTCTCGCTCACAATGACGAAAAAATGGGCGTCGAATTTACTGATGAAATAGATAGTCCAACTACAAAACAACTTCAGAATATGGGAATGGTAGTTTTAGCACCTGAGAGTCCTGAGGATATGAAGAGTTGTATTGAACAAGAGGAGGTTTTTAAATTAGAACGTGAAGCTAAAGAGAAGATTATACATGATATAATAGCTTTAAGACTTCAAGCGCATTACCGCGGTTATGATACGAGAAGGAAAGTAGCATCTATGAGGAAAGCTGTTAAAGGTTTGAGTTTAAAGATATACGATATAAAGAATAAACAACGGTGTAGACGTATAGTTAAAAAAATGATTCTAGAGAGGAAAGAATCATCTATTAAAGTTCAGAAAATCGTTAGAGGTTTTTTAGGGGGGATTAGGACTGATAGGGTTAGAAGGAGGAGGATGGAATTTTTAGTTGAAGAGGTTGAGAAAGCTTTTAGGATTACGGAAATTGTGGGGATGAATTGTCCTAATCGTTCATTCTTTAACGTTGATGATGAGGAAGTAGTTATTTTCAAATCAGAGTATGGTTACAAGGATGAAATGAAGTGGTTAAAAATATTCCCGGAACATGCGAAACCTAGTTATGGATGTGATTTATTTAAAGGAGTTGAGGAGAGGGGGGAAGGGGAGAAAATGCATGTGGGGATTGTTGGGGAGGGAGTTTTTTTGAAGTTATGATTATGAAATTATGTTTATGCTTATGAAAATAAATGGAAGAGGAGGGGGGGTTTATTTTTTATTTTTGGAATTTTGAGGTTAAGGTTCGAACAGAGACAGATAACTTGGTGGAAGGCATTTTCCGCATCGGTTTGGGTTTGAGCTTGGGCTTGGGTTTCAGTTCTGAGAGCTCTACCATTTCTGCAACGATCTCGTCGTTCTCGTTCTCGTTTGATCCTAGGATGATTGGGTTCGTACTTTTCTCGCGGACTTGAATTTCCTCCGTCACAACTTCGACGTCTTCGACAACTTCCACCTCATCGTCGATCGACGCTATTACCTTCTGACAAAACTCGAAACCCTTGTCCTTCGCGATAAACTTCCAGTCCATCGAACTCGGCCATCTCCCTTTCCGTGTAATTCAAAACCGTGACGTTGATGCACTCCAGCATGTTTCGGTATTCAGCCAGAATGACCTTCAGGTCGGCGACCCTCAGCGCAAAATTGATGGCGCCGACCTTCTCCTCCTTCCCCCCTTCCACTCTTTCTCGATCTAGCCCAGCTCCTTCTTCAAGGCCAAGGTGACCTGGGATCGGATATAAAGCAGCTCAGCGATCGCTTGGTCTTTGGCGCGCCCCTCAACCATGGCGAGCGAGAGGAGAGTTTGTCGGCGTTCTTGAGCTTTCTGGATTTCCAGACGATGAAGGCTGGGAAGCCGATTCCGATGAAGAGGCAGATGCAGCCCGTTGTGATGTGGACCCACTTCGCTAAACCCCAGCTGGCGTCATTATCCGCGCATGCTTGGTTTGGTTAAGAGGCAAGGTATGGATCTCCATATCTATTAGGATCTTCAAAGCAGTCTTACCATTGCGCAGTGTTCTGAAGGACAGGCATGTACCAGAGCATCATGAGGAAGAGAAGCATGGTGGATAACGACTGCTGGCGGGCACGATTCTTCGAGCTGCATCGAATTGCAACGAAAACAAGAACAAATAATCCTGGCACTCCCCACGAGTACGCAATGTAGGTCAATTAAAAAAACTAATTGATCCCCGCTACTGTTAAAGGAAGGCTCGTTGTAAGCCTCGTTTGTCATACACCCGACGTCAGCCGTTGGAAGCTTGAAGGGCATCGCAAAGAAGGCGATCGACGGCCAACTGATCTTGTCCATGGTGGTGATTTCGGACATTTGGAAGAAGGTGAAGAGGATTTCCAACCGGATCAGTTTTTGGCGACCTACGCTAGTGCCACTACCAATCTTTCCGACGTACCAGGCGGCGTCGAGGAACGTGAGGAGGGAGACGACGATGAAAAGGGTGGTGACAAATCGCCTCCGCTCCCCATCCCACACTCCACCCCCC
>BLQM01000232.1:16842-29035 GCA_012489335.1 Triparma laevis f. inornata
TATCTACCCCCCCCCACAGGCGTAGACCTTGAAACAGAAAAGCCCGGCGCAAATAAACTTATTGGGCAACCCGCAGGGCAGATTCCCCTTGGGCGGACAATTTGCTGCACTGCTGCCTGGGGCCAGGGGTTCGCATCAACCAATGGGCTCTCCCGAGAAAAAGCCGCGACCCGCCAGTCCGGTCGGTCTGAGCACGCTGAAGCTCACGCACACGGCTAAATTGTCTCTGTTGGCTCTGTGGCATCGGACACCGAAGCGATTAAGGAGAGGCATTATAGGTGAGGGGGGGCACGCACTCTTCTCGCACGACACATACACACATACACACAACTAACAAGAACGACACCACACCCTCACCCCCCATCCCCCACGCAGTCCTCCTCCTCATCCTCTTCTTCCTCTACAACTACCTGTACTTCCTCCCCCTCTCCTCCGGCATCATCCTCTCTTCCTACTCGGCCATGACGGACGCCAAGGCGTTCAACTCGCTTCAGCTTCAATGCATGAAAATGTCGCAAGTAGCGGTCACCGCCAACCGCCTGCACTCCACCAAGGCGGCGGGGACGTTCGACACGAGGCACACCTACACGGAAGTGGACAAGCTTATGCCCATTGAGAACCGCGTCCAGTACTACACCGAGCCGGGTGAGACAAATGAACAGGGAATGCGTTAATTCTTCATTACTCGTTTCTAACACGGCTCGCTTTGCTTCGCCGCTCGCCGCTCGCCGCTCGCCCCCCCCACACAGCCCTCCCCCACTACCTCCCTCCCACGACCCCGCAACCTCCAATTACCCCCATAAACCAGGACAACCCTCTGAACCCCATTTACGTCTCGGACCGCGACTACGACGGCTATGTTGGCAAGTACTGGAGCACAGGTCCCATGTGCGTCAGGCCCAAGAAGTGGGTCTCGGACTTCAAGTCTATCAAGTGGATGGACACCTTCATGAACACGAAGATCACCTACTTCATGGAGGTTTACCACGCTTGGACCAAGTGGGGCGGGGATATCGTGTGCCTCGAGTTCGGCGACAGCATCAAACCGCTGAGCCACCCTTGCCTGAGAAAGACCAGGCTGAGTCCTACGTCCGGGAGCGCCATCGTCTTCAAGCAGAACTTCAAAAGACACTGGGAGGGAGTCGCCGAAACGCTCTTGAGCGACACGACCGAGTGGTCGAAGAAGAGTGACAAGGCCATTTGGAGGGGCGCCACGACCGGCCACCCCTGGCCGCAGAAAAAGGACGAGGAGGGAAACTGGGCCCCTAGGGCCAACCTCGTCCAGAACATTCCCAAGTACGACACTAGTAAGATCGACGTCGCGGTGACTCGTTACGTCCAGAACGTGCCCAACCTGTGGGGGTCGGGCTGGGGCAGGACCCAGTGGCAGCTCATGGGCTACAAGATGCTCATCATGGTCGAGGGGAACGACGTCGCTACGGGTTTGAAGTGGGCATTAGTGAGCTCCTGTGCCGTCATCATGCCAAAGCCGAGGGTGGTGAGCTGGCTCATGGAGGACAAGCTCGTGCCCTGGGTGCACTACATTCCCGTAGAGCCGAACTTCGAGGATTTGGAGGAGAAGGTTGATTGGTGTTTAAAGAATGGCGAGAAGTGCAGGGAGATTGGACACGCTAGCCGCTGTTTCATGATGCAGTTTTTCGACACGCAAAGGGAAGACGAGGTCCAGCGGCAAGTCTGGCAGCACGCACTGGAGAGACAGGCGGAGGAGGGAACTTGTGTGTGAGCGGGAGAGCGAGTGGATTTAGTTTAGAATAGAGTAGCGTAATATATGTATTTTTGGATCTCAAAAAGAAGAAGTCACTTTTTACACTTCAATCCCTTCTTTGCCAGGATTGCTAAGGGCTGACCAAAATGGAAGGCCAACCCAACGCTTGTGCAGGATGACCTTGGGTGTCAAGATTTAAAGGCTCAGACAAGCGCAGAGCGTAAATTGTGGGGACGAAGTGCTGGTTGATTACAGTAGTCTATTATTTGGTCGATGTCCGGATATCCCGACGTTGAGAGGAGATATTACAAATTGTATCACACTAAGAAAACAATAAACGAGAATAAACTAATCTCCCAAACCATTTAAAAATCAATATATTGA
Source organism: Triparma laevis f. inornata (assembly GCA_012489335.1). Taxonomy (NCBI): domain Eukaryota; class Bolidophyceae; order Parmales; family Triparmaceae; genus Triparma; species Triparma laevis. The sequence continues at coordinate 18,953 of BLQM01000232.1, forward strand.
TAACGGTTCGTTTTTCTATATTACGAAACTTCCACTACTAACGCCACTAGTCGCACCATCCCACACTTCCCCGATCCCCACACTTCCCCTTCTTATATTTATTTGCTCATCCTATCTTAAATGAAAAATCTACGTCTGAATGAAGTACCATTCTCTCTTATCCCCTCCCCCCTCCTAGCTTAGGTCGGCCTCGCCCGGATTACCTCGGGGATGTCCTGAGGGGCGAAGATGTTTCGACCGTCGTCCAGCGCAATCTTGTAGGGCGCCATCTGCCCTGGAGGCCAGTTGTTCTCCCTGTAGAAGAGCTCGATGACACTCCCGTTCGCCCACCCAGTCACCGGGTCCGCCCCGACCCTGCACTGCACGAGCATCCCGATCTTGAAGCGGAGCGCGGCCTCGTCCATCACATCCTCCTCGTATTCGCCCTGGAAGGGAGCCCAGTCAACCGAGTTGCCGTTGAACCACTCAGCGAAGACATCAGCGGGAGGGCAGAACTCGTCCAGCTGCGACGGGGGGAGGGGGAGGGGGGAGCGAGCGTGTGTTAGAAATTGGTGGGGGTTAAAGCGACGCCGACGTTGGGACTGGAGCTACTAGCAGTATTCTCAGCTCGTCGCTTCGCTCCTTGCTGGGCGTTCGTCCTCACAGCTTTCTCACCTCCTCATCCGTGACCTCCCTAGACTCGCAGGGTATTCCGAACTGCCCCCTTCCCCCGCTCTCGAACATGACCATAATCGCGACGTCTATAGGCGCGCAGGTGGGGTCGCCGCACTGCACCTCCTGGACGTGGATCTGGGCGGCGGAGCGCATGGCCTCGGGAATGCGAGACATTACGAGGCCCTCGACTCGGGAGTACTCAATGCGGAGGCGCTTTTCCTCCTCGTCGGCGTCCGTGTCTTTCATTCCAGGGGGGAGGAACATTGTTAGGGTGGGTTTGTGTGGGAAGGGTTTGTTTGGGGGTGCGGTGGGGGGGATTTGTCTGTTGCCGTTTTTTGCTTGTAGTGATTAGTTGTGTGTGGTTGTGTTGTGTGCTGTGTGTTTGCGGCGATGTGGGGGTTTAGGGGTAAGGGGGGGTGTTAGAGATATGCATGGTAGGGTGGGGAATGGGGGGGCTGCGATGGGGGCGAGGTGGGTGGAAGTGGGGGGCGTCAGGAGGACGTCTTCGGAGCATTCTGTTCCGCTCCCGACGGGATCAAATACACCAGATAGGGGGATCGCACAGATGTAAAAAACAACGCCGGAGGCAGTGCGGTCAGTTGACGCCACGGTCGAGTCTAACGGCTAATCGAAGTCCGCACGCCAGTATAGCGCACGATTTTCCAACCATTTTTCTCAGTGGCCGATGCGAAGATTTAGTAGGACATTTTCTGGTCGCCGCACAGGCACAGACTGGTGCGTGGCCTTCTCGTACACAGGATCCCGTCGCTATACTCACAAAATGCTGTCCTATGCTCTTCTGTGAAGATTTCCCTCTCTCTTTCTCGTTTTCCAGCGTCAATCCACTTTGGCCAACAGGGCGTTTCGTATTCTCACTTTCTCGCAAACTGACGCCGCCACCAACGCGCTACCGTACCTGAAAGTCCGTCGCTCTCCTCTTAAACCTATCCAGTCCCAATCCCCCGCCCGATTAAGCCCAAACCAACACTCCAAAACCTCTTTCACCCCTCTTCGCAACTGTAAAAGTAAAACCCCCCATCCCCATGCCTTCCCCTTCCCCAACGACCCCTTCGAATCTGAAGGCCCTCCTGGAACAAAGCGCCTCTCCTGACCTGAACCTGAGCGGTCCCACAGTCGACGCTTACGCGCACCTGGATCCTAATAACCTGCAGGCTTACGTGCCCAGGGCCCGCACAGTCTCCGAGTATGGTGCCCTCAGAACCCGCTTCGACACAGAGGACTATCCACAGATCAAGGCCGCCGATCTCGTGCGCGATCGGGCCAAGGCTGAGCTGGCGGAGGCGCACGCGACTTACGAGGAGGACATGAGGAAGTTTCACGAGAATCACTCTCCTTTGATCCCCTCCACTACGATGGCCAGTCGAAGAAATACCCTCGAGCCCGTTCTGGACGAGAGCACGGAAAACAACAACATTCCCGAAAGCGCCGACGAAAAATACCCCTCGAACGCCCCTATGACGCCGACTGCTGTTACGCTCGATCAGTCCCGCGCCTTTCTCTCTGGTTTGAAGGTGAGAAGCTGCGAGGGGGCGAGGGGGGGAGGGGGGAGCTACCAACATGATATTTAAGCGAGTAATCTGGATGCGCTAGTAGCCTTAGACTGAATCCACAAGCAGCTTGAGGAGCAAGCGCAATTCTGACGAGTCACAAGGAGCGAATCAACTTTCGTAAAGTAGAGAACGCGTTGTCTATGAACTCGTCGCTCAGCTCCTCGCTACGAACACGATATTTGCGCTCGTAAGCCACCTGCCTTACTAGCCCTAGACTGAATGCACAAACAGCTTTCGTCGTTACGTAATTCCAACTCGTTAATGCTCATCGCTACGCAATGCTCGTCGCTACGTTCGTTGCAGGCTCGCACGCAGAGCAGTCCTTACCGCCGTCCTTCTGTCCGTACACAGGAGGCAAAGGACGTCAGCGCGAGCGAGAAGGAGGACACAAACGAGAAGTCGGAGAAAGATGTGGCGGAGGGCAGCGGGAAGGTCACCTTTGGGATGCACGACACGCTCGATTTTGAGGCTCTGACCCAGCTGAGGAAGGTCTTCTTCAGGCCGGAGAGCGACAGCGAGGGTTCTGACGATGAAGACGACAAGAAGAAGCCAACCCCAATTGCTGAGGAGGAGGAGGAGGAGGACGACGACGACGACGATGAAAACGGAGGCGACGTTGAGGACGGAAACTGGGAGAGCCGAGGTCTCGACCTGGACGAGTTCATTGAGGTAAGAAGAGGCCGTGAGGAGCGAACGACGACAGCATTCTATACTAAAGAGTATATTCTATACTAACTCGTAACTCTTCGCTTCGCTCCTCGCGTTGCCTCGGACTTCGTCCTCGACAGGAATTCGGCCACATCGTCGGTGCCAACTTGACTAGGAACGAACTGCAGATCATGTTCATGAAGATCGACGCCAACAGTGATGGCGATGTCGACTGGGACGAGTTCACGAACTGGATGCTGAAAATGGAGGCCGGGGCGCACTCAATGAATGACGAGAAGGAGGTGAGAAACTGTGAGGAGCGAAGCGACGAGCTGGGAATGCGACAATTACGGTTGCAGTTAGTCTGCGCTGGTAGCGTTAGTCTGCGCTGGTAGTTTTAGTCCAAACACTCAAGCCGCTTTCATCGCTAAGTAATTCTAACTCGTCGCAGCTGGGCGAGCTCTGTCCCTTGACGGCACAGACGGGGGAGAACCCCACCCTGCACAGGAACATGATCAACCGCGTCATCAACTTGAAGATGCCGAGCCACACTTACATCACGGCCGGGAGGGACGGGACCATTCGGTTCTGGGGGACTGGGTTGGAGCACGTCAAAACCGTGAGCGTGAAGGATAGTAATTTTCACTACATGAAGGCGAACTTCGGCAGGAAGAGCATGCCTGGGGCGAGGGCGTTGATAGCAGCTGGAGCGAGCGCAAAGGTGAGAAAATGCGAAAGCGTTGATTCCGCGAGTTACTGCGAGGAACGTCGTAGCGACAGCCTCTACTTCGGCGTTGCTTTCTTCGCTATTCTACACCATGGCGCTCTAACACGGCTCGCTTCGCTCGCCGCAGGCCGTCGGGAAACGCCTGTGGGTAACGGACATCTGCCACATGACACTTTCGAACCGCCTGGCCGTCGCCTGCGCCGACCGCACAATCACCTTCTACGACTTGTACACGATGGACATTAGCTGCAGAATTTTGAACCTCCCCCACGCCCCCTCCTCCTTATGCTACTTCGTAGCGACCTACGGCGGCGAGCAGCACGGGGTGCTGTGCTTCGGCACGCAAGACGGGCACCTGCACACCTTCAAGGTTAAGCAGAGCTTCCAGTTTCCGGAGGGCCTGAAGGAAAACGGAAAGCCCGCGTTCCCCTACTGGGAGGGCCGGAGCAAGGAGTTGGAGAAGTGCGGCCTGCTCGAGTACAGCTGCGCCAAGGTAAGAACGAGGAGCGAAGCGACGAACTTGGAATCCTAATAGCTGCAGTGACGCGAAACCTCAATATTCCTCAACGATTCTCGTCTAACAGAGCGCTACACGGCTCGCCCCCCACCCACAGGTCGCTGAGGACTGGATCACCAAGGTAAGGAGGTGCCATCAATACAATTCGTCGCTTCGCTCCTCGGCTCCTCGGATGCGTCGCTCTCCCTCCTCGCATTCAGAGAGCATTCTATACTAACTCGTAACTTGTCGCTTCGCTCCTCGCTCTGGCTTCGTCCTTGCCTCGGACTTGATCACCAAGGTAATCTGCGTTCCCGACATACAGCCGAACATCATGACGTGTAGTTTAGACGGCACGGTGAAGTTCTTCAACGTCGAGAAGAACAAGGCCGAGCGAACGTATCCTACTAAGACCAAGGTGGCCACCAAGGAAACCACGCTGGCGCCTGTGCACTCGCTGGTGTACGTTCGCGCGTCCAAGTGCATGGCCTCCTGCGGCGTTACTCGGCACATTACCACGTGGAACCCGCACACGTGCGACACCATGAGCGTTTTGCACGGGCACACCAGCCCCGTTGTGGCCCTCGACGTGGACGAGGCCGGCGGGCGGCTCATCAGTTTGAGTCTGGACAAATGCATCAAGTTCTGGGACGTTTCGTCTTGGCGCTGTCTGCAGAGCACCGTTGACGACAGCAATTACCGACCTGACAATTACATCACCGCCATGATGTGGGACCCCGTCATGCAAACGCTGGTGACGGCTGGCAACAGGATCAAGGTTTGGCACCATATCGGGAGGGAGAGCGGGGAGGAGACCACGTCGCACGAGACGCCGGTTTGCGCCGCTCTGTACAACAACAAGTTCCAGCAGGTTGTATCTTGCTCGCCCGAGAACGTGCAAGTGTGGTCGATCGAATCTGGGCAGGTGAGAGCGCCACTTTCGTAACCCTTTTTCGTAACCCTTCCGCAATTCTAACACGGCTCGCCCCACCACCCCCCGCAGCTCGTCTTCAAGTTCGACAAACTGCACGGCGACGAAAAGATAACCACCATGTCCTTTGACTGGTCCATGAGGCGCCTCATCACCGGGGCCCACGACGGAAGCGTGAGGATGTGGAACTTCAGTAACGGCATGATGCTGAAAGAGTTTTTGAGGGAAGAGGGAGACGACGATGACGATGAGGACGGCGATAACGACGACCAGGATAAGGTGTCCACCATCAAATCCCTTGAGAAGACGCTCTCACACGACAACGACACGGAGGTGACCTCCGTGAAGTACATCCTGGAGCAGGGCGGAGGGGACGACATCGAGCACAAGTTTATCGTCAGTGTGGGCTGGGACAAGAGAGTGCGGATGTTCGTGGACAACGACGACGACATTGTCAACCCCCACCGGATTTTGCCCGCCCCCGGCTTCTCCGGCCACAACGACGACATCCTCTGCGTGGTTCACTGCGAGCCGCGTTTGTTAGCCACTGGTAGTTATGATGGCGAGATTGTAGGTGAGAAGCTGCGAGGAGCGAAGCGACGAGCTGGGAATACGATAATTGCGACGAAATTCAGCTGTGCTATTAGCTCCAGTGTAAACGCCGATGCTCCTATCGCCGCCACGTAATTCTAACTCGTTAACAACAACTTCATGCGACTCGCTCCGCTCGTCGCAGTGTGGTCTTTGGCGTCCGGGGCCGGGCGCTTCTTTTTGAGGCTGAGCGACTACGAGGAATTCCACGAGGATCCAAAGGAGGAGGTGGGGAAGGGGGGGGAAGAAGTTGACAAGGTTGGGGGGGAATTGAAGGCCTTCCAGCATTTAACCGTCGACACCAAGTTGCACAACGGCAGACCGAGCCACCTGCACGGCTACAGCAAAAGAGACGAGGTCGCCCATACTGAATTGCTCGCGGCTAGGGAGGCGCACAAGGAGAAGCAGCGTATCCGGGCTGAGGAGGAGCTCTTGATGGGGGCAGAGCTGGGGTCGAAAAAGGGTGAGGCGCCATTGTATATCTTGCTTCGCTCCTCGCAAAGTAGAGAACGCGTTGTCTATGAACTCGTCGCTTCGCTCCTCGCCGGAAATACGATACTTCCGTTTGTTATCGCTCCCTAGCTTTAGCCTAAATGCTCAAGCACTTTCGTCGCTACACAATTCTAACTCGGCTCGCTTCGCTCGCCGCTCGTCGCAGGATCGCCGAAGAAGGGTACCCCGGCCAACTCCCCGTCGAGGATGGCACAAACAGGAGGGGGCACACCGTCATCTCAGGGCCAACACACACCAACGCCAACGAAGCCGAAAGAAGGGCATGCTTCCCACCACGGAAAGTTCGGCGCAGATCACCGCAAGATCATAGAAGACAAGAAACTCCAGCACGTCCTGGAAAATCCTAAATTGGACCCTGTCATGTACAATGAGACCATGGAAATGGTTAAGAAGGGCATGAAGCACCACCACCACACTTCTGCAGTCGTTGACGAGGAGGAACAGGGGGGGGGGAGGAGAAAAAGACAGACGACGACAAGGCCTTGAAGGACGAGCGAGGGAAGCTTGCAGTCGAGTGTCTCTTGTTCTTGAAGCAGAAGAGGTGAGTGTGTTGCAAAGAGCGAACGACGACAGCGAGGACGAAGCCCAGCGAGTTCGAAGCTAGATTGCTGCTAGTAGCTGGCCTCCGCTCTTATCACCGTCACACAATTCTAACTCATAAAGCCTTAGGATCGGCGAGGTGTTGGGTCAAACTTTAGTATCAACTGGGGCCGACGGAAAGATCAGGTTCTGGTCGGTGAAGGACGGAAGCCTGTGCCACGTCATGAAGGCGTGTCACCCGGAAGATGCGAGCATCACTAGAATGACCACGGACGAGGAGAACAACAAATACCTCTTCACTGGCTGCGCCATGGGCTACGTCAAGGTCTGGACGCTCAAGAGTTTGGAGAAGGCCGCGACGCACAGATTGCACAGGCGCTTTTCGGTGTTCGGAAACAAGACGGACGTGCACAACACGGAGGCGCACCGCCAGTGGGCGCACGCCTCCGTCAGCAACACTGCAGCGGAGAAGCGAGCCCACGGGTTAGGTCGGAGACCGACAGGTGAGGAACTGCGAGGAGCGAAGCGACGAGCTGAGAATGCGTTAATTCCGTTCGTTACTCGACTGCGCTAGTAGCTCCAGTCTAGATATCGACGCCACTATCACTGTCACGCAATTCTAACTCGATAACACCAATCTCCATGCGACTCGCTACGCTCGTCGCAGCACGGGATTTCACCGCGGCGTCGCCTTTGGGAGCAAAGGTGAGGAACTGCGAGGAGCGAAGCGACGAGCTGGGAATACGGCAATTGCATTCGTTATTCGATTGCGCTAGTAGCTCTAGTCTAGATATCGACGCCACTATCACCGCCACACAATACTAACTCTTCAACTCCAATCTTCACGCGACTCGCTACACTCGTCGCAGGGCGCTGATTTCGACGCGCCTAGGCGCAGCAGCGTCGGGGGAGCGCCGACTGCGGCGGCTGCCGCCGCGGCCATGGGCGCAGGGAAGAGGCGGGCGAGCATGGTCGAGGCGGACTACGTTATGCCCAAGGTCTACGAAATTGCAGGCTGGAAAGTGAGCACTGCGAGGAGCGAAGCGACGAGCTGGGAGTACGATATTTTGTAATGAGTCTCCGTGAGTCTCCATTTGGCTCCACCACTATCATCGTCACCCATTTCTAACAAATTAACGCCTGTTAACTTTCACGCGACTCGCTACGCTCGTCGCAGGCTCACACTGGAGCCATTGTAAGTTTGGAGTATGTCGGCGAATATGGGGGGAGGGAGCTATTATTGACCGCGAGCACGGACTGCAACGTGAGCATGTGGACGCTGAAGGGCGCGCACATTGGAATCTTCGGGCAGGTCAGTACGTGGTCGTTGACGAACCCGCTGCACTGGATGGACAAGAAGGAGCACCCGGTGGAGAAGCCAAGAGGGAGCAACCACACGGGAGGGTACAATGAGGGAGAGAAGGGAAAGGGGAAGGGTGGAGTTTTGGACGAGGGGGGGGAGGGGGGAGGAGGGGGGAAGGGGAGGAGGAGAGCGGTAGGGGACAGGGAGAAGATCAAAAATAAGAAGAAGAAAAAGCAGGTCGGTCTGAGCGTCGCAGACATGATGCTGCCGAAAAACAACTTTGTTAGGAGCAGCATTTTAAAGGGCATGTACGACGATAGTGATAGTAGCAGTGAAAGTGAAGGAAGTGATGGTGAAAAAGAACATGATCCGTTGAAAACAGAGAAGAAGATATTAGAGAAAAAGAAGAAGAAGTTATTGGCGAAATACGATCGAATGATATCCCGCAGCGAGGGCCGTTTAGAGAATTACCACTACGAACTAGCGAAAGCGAAACTAGCCAAAAAACACATAATCTTCGAAGCAGCTAGGAAAGGTGGGAAGGGGCTTGAAAGTCCAATCGTCAAAGAAGCCATGTGGAACAGTCGCTGGGGTGTAGGTTTACGTAGTAACATCCCAGAAGCAGATCATAACGCTGGCACGAAGAGCACTGTATTAGTTAAAGATAATGGTATGCATGAAGTTATGATACGTCAATCTACAGGAGTCGGTGACGAGGAGACTCTTAAAACTCCTATACCTCCTACTTCACCTGTGAGAAGTCACCAGCCGGGGCAGAGTGGGAATTTAAAACAGAGCCTTGATAGGATTAAAATTTTGAGGAGTAATTATAATCAGGTTGCGCATCAGTTGGGGATACATTGTATTGATAGCGTTGAGGATTGTAAAGGGGCGGAGAGGGTTGAGAAGAGGAGGAAGGGTGATTAAAAGGTTATTTTGACCGTTGTTTGTATTAATAAAATGGCATGCATTGTTTTTAGGCTAAAGATCGGGGATGGGTATTATTGGCGTTTCGACTAGTTCAGGGAATTTAATTATTATGACGCTTAATGTTGCTATTAAAAGGCTAAAAACTCCAATCCAATTCTCCCTATACGGCGCACTGATTTCTTCTTTGAGCTTTTTAGAATCGATTTGTTTCTCGTTTAGTTTTTTTCGTTTTTGGAGCTTTTTACGGAGGGTGAAGGTTTTTTGATCGGAGTCGGAGATCCAGTAGTCGAGGCCGGATTCGATGGCGGAAGAGGAGATTAGGGGACGCGTGTCCTTTGTTTTGAAGATTGAGTCGGTGTCGGAGGTGGAGGAGGAACTGGGGGGGGGAGGGGGGTTAGGGGGGAGGGGGAGCAGAGGACGAGGATGAACTGCATCACACCGCGCTGCGCGGCCCATATCGGAGCTTGCCTCCACGACGACGCTCGTTGCGCGAGGGCCGAGGTGTAATGAGAGCTCAAGTTGACGGAGGGATCAATCGAAGTGATGTCGTAGAGTAGCATGTCGTCGAGCATCGATTAGAAGGTTTTGCCGTCACGAGCGAACTCACCTAGCTATCCGTCTTCGTCGCTCCGCCGCGCTACTCTTCGTCTCCTTCTTCTTCAAATTCTTCCGGACTCGAGGCTCCTTATCGTCTGCTTGCGCTTTTAAAATTGTTTGAGAGGCTAAAGGATTGAGGGAAAGGGTTCGCGATCGCCACCTAGTTATGGGAGGGGAGTGGGAGGGGACGGGGGAGAAGGGTTGGGATGGAAGGATGAGGGATGAAAAGATGGCGAAGAGGGCTGATAACTTGTTCATGTTCATGGCGTGGCGAGGAGAGGCAGGAAACTAGTTTTGGTCGAATTTATCACACCCAGGAGCATGACTACATGATTTTCTTGCCCCTGATCACAATCAACTTCGATCGTAATTCTAGCATCGGGACCTCCATCCTAACATATAGGGACTATTGTTACCGCCCACCATTAAATCCCCCGCACTTCGAATCCTTCCCAATTTCAGCCTCAAACAATTTATAGTTTTCGATCATCAGACCCACCTTTGCTGTTCCATTTTGGAAAAAGATAACGTCCAATCCAAGTCCACCCTACATTCATCCCAGCTATCATATCCAACCACTAT
>BLQM01000232.1:54622-76951 GCA_012489335.1 Triparma laevis f. inornata
CGGAATCACCGAGCTGGAGATTCATGTACGCGTCGGTGGAGAGGAGGGTGCCGGTGTAGGTTAGGCCCCATTTTAGTTTTACGGTTACGAGGGTGCCGACGAGGCCGATTAGAAAGGGCTTGGGGTTGAGGATCATTGACTGGGGGGTGGGGGGAGGGTTAGTGAGGGGGAGGGAAGGGAGGGAGGGGGAGGATTTGAAGGGGAGCGTTCGACGGACGGCCATAGACGCAGAGGGGCGAGGAACTTTTCGTGGGCGGAATTGAGACCCCAGTAATTGTATACTGGTGTTTTATGGACAGGAGTTGCGCGGCGTAATGAGTATGATCGATTCAAGCGCGTACCATGACGAGAAATCGGGTTGCCAATTTGGAGCTTTCTCAGCCTTTTTTCACTTTCGCCCCAGACCAGTGTATATTGCCCAATTTACGACTTTCGCGTTCCCACTCCATCTCTAGAGAATTCCCCAACCTATTATTCTTCTACCACCGTAGTTTAATAGTACACTGTATCTAATTAGTTCCAGTACAAAGTTTTTAATCTCGGCCGTCTCGCGCTCGACCGTCCCTTCGTTCGCTCATCATGCTCTCTACCACCATTAAACGGCTTTCTACCACTGTTGTTAGATTAAACCTCCGCGCTCCGCCTAATAACTTCCGCCTACTTAGCAGTAAGAGTGAATTAGCCACCGTCTTCCCCGGTGTAGACGGCTCTGACTCTGCCTCCTACACCTCCTCCCACCCCAAAACCCTCCTCTCCTCAATCCTATTAAAAAAGCAAAACCTAACAGGTTCAAAACGCTACCGTAATATTGAGCTTCAAATTTTAAGTACTTCTATTAGTAATTTATCTAAAGATCTATCTAAATCTGATGATAAAGAGGAGGAAACAACACCTTACAATAATGAGCTCCTAAAGTTTTTACCAAAATATCCAATTCTAACACGTTCAGAATTCATACGTCGAGCTGGTTTAAAAGAAGATGTCCAAGAGGATAGACTACATGTTCATGTTGATTTAGATGCTTTTAATATTATTAAGAATAGGATTGTTGAGGGGAAATTTAAATTGAGTGAAGAGTTTGATGAGGAGATGAAAGTTACGTTCGCAGCTGATAAAAAACTGGTTCTTGAAAAAATTCATTTATTGAATTTAAAACAGTTAGAAATAGTTTTAAAAGAGTCGAAGAAAATCATGGATGATTGCTTATTCAAGAAGTTAGAATCAAAAGGCTCCGAAGACATAAAAGAACGTTCTCTCCGTAAATCAACCTACAGAGTTACGAAATGGTTAAAAACTAAAGTTCAAACTGAGATTAAAAGGAAAGAACAAAAACTCAGTATCTTAACACCTAGTACGGTTAAAACGCCTTTAACGTCTAAGTTATCAGGCGAGTTCATAAAATCGAACATAAAATCGAAGAAAGGGTTGTTAAAAACTTGCGCGGAATATATCATCCCTCAATCCTGTTTAACCAGTGGAATGAGTGATTTACGTTACGGAGTTCGTAGTTTAGGTAAAGGTGGTAAAAAGGATAAATCAGTTGGATATGGTTTTTATAGGGAACTGATTGATGGATGTGTTGGAGGGAAGGGGAAGGGGATTGGGTTAATGATTAATGGGAAGACTGTGATGAGCGTTTTGACAATGTTTAGGACGAAAGAGGGGGAGGAAGGGGAGACCAAGGTTATGGTTAAAGGAGAGGAGAGGAGTGTTTCGAAGTTGGATGTTATTGAGGGGTTGGCGATGGTTGTTATTGGGAAGGGGGTTTTGAAGAACATCGAGAACGGGGGAGGAAGAGGGTTGGAGGGGGGGGAGAGGAAGTGTATTAAGTATTTGGGGGGGTTGTTGAGGGAGGAGGGGGGGGATGAGGCGGGGGGAAAATGGGGAGAGATTTTGAAGGATTTGGAGGGGTTAGGTGGGGGGAAGGGGTGGTTGAGTGAGGAGCTTAGGGAGTGGGATGGGAAGGAGGTGGTGGAGGAGGAGGTGGTTGAGGAGGAGGGGGGGGGGGAGGAGAGCGGGGAGGGCGAAGAGGAGAGTAAATAAACAAAGACACAGCGGATTGGGAGTAATAAACGGCGGCTTAGGTTTTACTTTAGTGCAAAGATTTTTCTTTTTTTTGAGAGATGTTGGGGTTGTTTTACGATTGTTGTTTTGAGCGGAGGTGGGTGACTACTGCGTCGATGTCTCTAGTGTTAATATTGGAGGGGACTAGCTTGGAGCAGTTGAAGAAGATGTAATCACCAAGCGTTTGAAGCGAGTCCGGGATCGTCATCGATTTTAGTTCGTAGCAATTTGAGAAAATGCTGTAACCTAATTCTTGAAGGTTTGTGTGGAGGAGATCGACAGTTTCTAAACTAAAGCAACCGGCGAAGGCGCCATAAACAATCGATGTTAACGTCGTCGGGAAAGATACGGTAGTCAAACTACGGCAGAGATTGAAGGCACGTTTACCGATGCTCTTAACGCCCTCGGGGATTTCTACAATGACGAGATTATTGGCGAAGCAGCAGGCACGCTCTCCGACCTTCGTAACATTTAGAAGGAAGATCACCCGCGTTACGAGCTTACGCCTCTCCTCAAGCGCACTCAACCACTCCTCCTGTTCCTCCTCGTCATCTGGGAAGTCCGGCCAAGAGTGATCTTCTCCGCCTGCCTCTCTCCACTCCCTCGTCAATGAACGCGTCTGCCACGGCCTTTCACGCCTTGGTCGCCAACCGCAGTGTCATCAACGTATCCCCCATAACGAAGCCAACAAACAACATTTTGAAGTCTTTCGAGAACATGAACTGATCCGTTGCCGCAGGGGCAGTGGAAACAGTTATCAAAGTCGTGGAATTTGCAGCGGACGAGGCCTCGGGAATTCCCTCCTCATTCTCGTCCCCCTCCTCTTCCGCTCCCCTCTTCCCACTCATTTCTCGGCTCTCGTGGCCCTCATTAGACTCTAAGGCTACAGACTTGGACATTGTGATACGTAAGTTTCGAGAAATTAACTGCTAAACTTTCTCAGATTTTCCTCCCTCAATTTTAATTTCGTCAATTTCACCGTCCCACACGCAACCCTGAAGTCTGTTACCCTTTCTACGTCAACTATATAGCATACGAGTCCTACTTCTACCCCCTCAATACACACAAAACACCCCCAAAAATGAATTCTAGCCAATCCCCGATTCCGGCCGAGACCCCTGCCGAGACCACTCCGGCGAAAACTGATTACGAGAGGAGGAAAGAGGCGATTCACCTCATTTCGCAGGCCGAACCGGACGAGATTTCCGCGTTCTTAGATTCCACGTCCATCGCTCTCACCCACTTGAACATTGCACCCATTCTCAACGCCGACGTCATATCCCACATCGTCACATACTTCGAAGACAACAAGGATCTCTGGCGGGTCGCCCAGATATCAAAGGATTTTCGAGATGGCGCTAGGAGAAAAAAGAAGCAGCTCAAGCGGAACGCCGAGTTCGAGGCGCGAGTGAGGGACTGGTTCAGGAATAGGGCTGCGTCGGAGCAGATGTACGGTTCGATTAGTGGTTGGGATGTTTCAAGAATTACGAACATGTCTCGGCTGCTATACGACGCTTCGAGGGATGGTCACGAGGAGGTCGTGAAGCTGTTGTTGAATGTGGAGGGTACGAACGTTAATAAGGTATATAATAATGGTTGCACAAGCCTATACGTCGCTTCGTCGAAGGGGAACGTGGAGGTTGTGAAGCTGCTGTTGGCGGATGATAGAGTCGACGTTAATAAGGCTTCGAATAGTGGTTGCTCGAGCCTGTGCGTAGCTTCAGAGAAAGGACTCATCGAGATCTTGAAGCTGCTGTTGGACGCGGATGGGATCGACGTTGATAAGGCGTTGAATGATGGTTGCTCGAGCCTGTACTTTGCTTCGTGTAACGGGCACGTGGAGATTGTGAAGCTGCTGTTGGCGGATGAGAGAGTCGACGTTAATAAGGCGAAGAATAATGGTTGCTCGAGCCTGTACGTCGCTTCGGAGAAAGGGCATGCTGAGGTCGTGGAGCTGCTGTTGGACGCGGATGGGATCGACGTTAATAAGGCTGCGAATGATGGTTGCACGAGCCTCTACGTTGCTTCGCAGAATGGATACGCGGAGATTGTGAAGTTGTTGTTGGCGGATGAGAGAATCGACGTTAATAAGGAGAGTGACAATGGTTGCACGAGCTTATACACTGCTTCGGAGTTCGGGAAAACGGAGGTTGTGAAGCTGTTGTTGGACACGGATGGGATTGACGTTAATAAGGAGACAGTTGGTGGTTACACGAGCTTATACGTTGCTTCGTGGAACGGGAAAGCGCAGGTCGTGAAGCTGTTGCTGAACGCAGGTGGGATCAACGTTAGTAAGGCGGATAAAAACGGATACACTCCTCTCAAAACCGCCAAGTATCAAAACCAACTCGAAGTCGTCGCCCTCCTGAACGAAGCCGCTGATCCAAAACCCCGTCGGAGTAAGCGCCGAAAGCTATAGAGACGAGAGCTGTAAACGGAAAATATTTACTTTTGAAGAAAAAAAACTGCGGAGAGTAAATAGCACAAAAATAAACACAGAAGGGACTTCACAAATTAAAACATCACCACTCATCATTATCGCTATCGTCAATCATATCATCATCCACCTCCTTCAATCCTCCCACCTTCTCCCCCCCCTCAGCCCGTCTATTGAAGGGTTTCCTATCAGTGAAGTCTTCCTCCCTTCCATCCTTCTCCTTCGCCTGTCTCCAAACATCGAATATCCTGCGACGAGCGTAGCGAGTCGCATGAGGAATGACGTTAACGAGTTAGAAATACTTGGCGGTGATAGTGGCGTCGATATCTAGACTGGATCTACTTGCGCAGCCGAATAATGAACGGAATCTCGCAGTTTCTCACCTCGGTTTCTCCATTTTCCAAAGTCCACCCCCCCCCTTCCCCCCTCCTCCATTCGCCGCCACCGCCCTACTCACAATCGCCTTCTTATAACCTTCCCCGTTTTCGGAACCAAACTCGAACGGATATATTTCCCCAATATGTACAGCGTCGCTTAAAGTAGCGAATCCTTCACATAAAGCTTCTATGTCATCTCCATAAAACGGAACCATGTAGCCGTTCATGTACGCTGATACCGTGTCGACGCTCCACTCGCATTTTTCGATTACTGAGTCGAACTTTTCTAAGAAATTACCTGATTCATCTTTCTTGCATGCTAACAATTTACCGACGCATCTGAACGGGCTCAAATCTTCAGTTCTATCGACTCCAAAGCTGCGACGAGTGTAGCGAGTCGCGTGAAAGTAGGCGTTAATTTGTTAGAAATGCGTGCCAATGCTAGTTTATGTTGCTGCTACGTTTAAAGCTACTAACGCAGACGTATAGCGAGCGTAAATATTGTAATCTCGGCTCGTTGCTTCTCTCCTCGCAGTGCCTCACCTGCTTGTATTAACCCTCTCTCCTAGTCGTTTCTTGTGTTTTATGTGCGCAACTATTATCTGGAGTTCTAGTATTCCAACCCTAACGTCTCCGTTACATTTCTCCGCTAAATTCTTCAATATTTTATCGTCGACTAAATTAGCGACCCTCTCCCTCTTCAATACTCCCTTGAAAGCCTTCACTAAATTGCTCTTCGTGTTGGGGTTGAATTTTATTATGTTAATGCTTCGGGAGATTGGGGTTAGGTTGTACTGTTTTATGGGGTCGATGAAGGAGGAGGTGGAGAGGATTATTACTAGTTTTGTGGAGGCGGGGCCGAGGAAGTTTGAGAGGCCGAGGTTGACGGTCTCGGGGGAGGTGGGGAGGTCTTGGATTAGGACGAATTTGGTGCTTGTTGTGGAGGAAGTGGAGGTGGAGGAGTTGTTGTTTTCGAGGCTGTGACGAGCGAAGTGATTTGAGGAGCAAAGTGATTTGAGGAGCGAAGCGAATTAGTTTAGAAAGTTTTTAATGCGAGGAGTACAAATCCTCGTCGCTCGGGCTCCACATCCTCGTCGCCCGAGCTCCACATCCTTATCGCTCGAGCTCCACATCCTCGTCGCTTCGCTACTCGTCGTCGCTTCGCTTACCTCAACCCACAACAACTCTCCTCACAAAACTTCAAAAACTCATCATCAACCCTACTCCCATCCCAATCATTATACCCCACCTCGTACTCAATACACGGCGTCATCAGCTTTACCATAGAAGACTTGCCGACGCCGGAGGGACCGAGGAGGATGGTTATGGGGTGGAGGGAGGTGGAGGTGAGGTATTCGGTGCGTTTGGCGGTGGGGACGGTGAGGAGGGAGAGGGGGGGGAGGGGGGTGGACCACATTGAGGAGTTTGAGGGGGGTTGGGAGCGTGGGGGAGTTGTTGTGGGGTTGGAGGTAGTTGTAGAGGTAGTTGTTTTGGAGGTTGATTTTGAGGTCGTTTTCTTCATAAAAATGAACGAGTAAGGCGTGTTAGGAATATTTGCGCGGCGATTTACTAGTAGCGTTATTGGCGGGTCTGAAGCAATCATCGCAGCAAAACTGCCTCGCAGTTTCTCACCTTTGAAAAAGGATCGCTCCTCTTCCTCTTCGACGCAGCCGCTGCAGCAGGTCTCCTGCTTAAAATAGAAGGAGATGGCGGCGAATCTGAACTCAAATCTATCGCAGATGTCAAGGAGGTACCGGAGGTGGAGGTGGAGCTCGATGAAGTAGTGGTGGCGTTTGCAGTGTTGGGGGTAGTATTGGTGGTAATGGAGGAGGAACTGAGAGGAGCGCCGCCACCGCCCCATGCCAGTTGTACGGGAGGCTTGCGGCGGCTCATTGGATTTGTGGATCGGGGCGTGTAGGAGGCAGGGGGAGGGTCAAAATATGTGAAAGTCCGTCGCCGTTGAGGAGCGAGCTGAAATCGTGCTTGCTGCTCTTCCTCGTCGGTAAAATTAAATAGATTAGGGCAGAGGCGGCAATCGCTGATAATACAGAAGGCAGTAGATGTGTCTGAATTTCGCGGAAGTGCGGGTTGTTGAGCTTCAAATTTGGTCAAAATCCCTCAAAACGATTTTCAATTTCCTCACCTCCTACGAACCTCACGCCTGAAATCGATAGTTATTTCCCCACAATTATACAACCTCTACACACACACCCCAAATTTCGTCGCTACCCTCCCCCCAATAAATATTTTTGACCGCTGCTCGTTGGCCGTCCATTTCGAGCACCCACCGGCCCCCGACCAAATATATCACCCAACCCGCCCCTATTCGAGCAAACGCTACCCCTTTCCTCAAAGCTCCTCCCACTCCCTCTTCCTCCCCACACCCCATGTCAATTTCCTCCCGCATTTCCTCCGGCGACAACTTTGGTCTCACTCCCTCCTCCGAAGACGAGTTGGACCTCACCTCCACCCTGAACATGAACGGGTTGGTGGACGATGATGCAGACTCTGATGACAAC
The DNA here is from genome assembly GCA_012489335.1 of Triparma laevis f. inornata. Taxonomy (NCBI): domain Eukaryota; class Bolidophyceae; order Parmales; family Triparmaceae; genus Triparma; species Triparma laevis. Next base: position 62,020 of record BLQM01000232.1, read on the forward strand.
GACAATTACCCTCACAACACAATCAACGCTCAGGAGAGTGACGATTCTGACGGTGATGATAGTAAAGATGGTGTTACGGGTCCTTTTAAGGATCTTAATTTGACTCTCGATCCTAGTGCTGATTTTTCCACTTGGAGCAAAGAGAGGAATGTGGCGTTGATAGATCAGCTTTTGGAGATATCAGATCCGATGTTGACGGATGGTATGCTTAACTTTTTGAATTCGGAGGGGGTTTTGGATTTGCTGTTGGATAATATGCTTTTGAAGGGGCAGGAGAGGTGAGACCCAGCTCTTCGCCCAGTATTGAACATTCCGAAACACAATCATAACGTATTATTAACCCCTCCCCCCCTCCCCTCAGAATGAAGGAAAACACCGACTCAACCATCATAAACAAATCCTTCAAAGTCCTAAATATCCTAGCCCCCCAACACAACGTCAACAACGCGAACCAAATGGGGCAAACCTCCCAGGTGAGGACTTGGGAATGCGTTGATGTAAGAGGGAGTAATGTTAGCTTAGCTGCACGTTTCAGCGTCATAGTGGTCGACCGATCTTTCATCGCCTACTCAATTCTAACGTCCTCACCGCCAATTATCCTTCTAACTCGTCAATGCTCGTCGCTACGCTCGTCGTAGTCCCTCCCCCAGTCTAATAGAGTCCTTTTGACGGAGAACGCGGCCGTCATTCTGAAGAAGGTCACAGAGGGATTTAAGAATGATTCGGGAGGAAACTTTTATCATCTTGCGGCTGTGGTCGATTATTACTTGACGAATTTGCCGGAGGTTTTTTTGGGAGGTGAGGCGAAACGCGAGCAGAGGAGCGAACGTCCGAGCTGTGGAGCGAAGCGAGGACGTGTATGCGGACTGAACGAATATATGACGAGCAATACTACTGCAGCAAGTACAGATCCTCGTTCATTTCGTCGCTTCGCTCCTCAATTACGTTACTCGTCGCTTCGCTCCTCGGCTTCGCGACGAGAGCATTAAGAACTTAAGAATATCATATATACTAACATACTAACTCCTCCCCTCCCCTCCTCGGACGTTTCTTCCTCGGCTCGCTTCCACAGTCGCCGGAAAGAACGCCGCCAGCGTTCGTCGTTTCCTCGGTCCCATCTTCTCTTGCCTCGGCGAAAACGCCGTCGGAGAGCTCATCCTCAAGCTCGTCACCCTCCAGACCCCCCTCACGTGGAAGTACAGGCTGACGCTCAGCGACACCAAGGTGCTGCTCACGCTCACCCAAACGGCGTGCAGGAACAAGGACGAGGACAGCTTCAGGGTGATAAAGGACCTCATCGGGAAGCTGAGGATAGATAGCGGGGGGGAGATACTGCTGAACCCTTTGGGGTACTGCGAGGTGGTGGAGACGCTGGTGGAGTGCGGGGAGGGAGGGATGGACGTCGTCAACTATGTCATGGAGATGATGGAGGGGGACGAGGTTGGGATACCGCAGGGGCAGTTCGGAGGGGGTGAGTGTTGTGAGCGAGCGAGCGAAGCGAGGATGTTCAGAAAGATCTCGATATTTATTCTAATGCGGCTCGCTTCGCTCGCCGCTCACCCCCAACAGAGATCAGAGTCGACAACCAACTGAAGCCCCTAAGGTCCAAGATCGCCGCCATGGTCGAGGCGGTCAAGGACAAAGTAATAGATCGAGTTTTAGCTGCGCCTGCCAACCCCCTAGCCCCTGTCAAGCACACCAGCGGAGCGCCCATCATCCCGTTCACGTCTTCGCGTTTGGAGGCCGTAGAGCTCTTGGCTCGCATCGTCAGGCTCAAGGGTTCGGAGGTCAAGGTGAGGCGCCGAGTTACTGCGAGGAGCGAAGCGACGAGATTACGAAGCGATACAAATACAACGAGGAGCGAGTCCGAATGATTCGTTCAATTCGTCGCTTCGCTCCTCGGCGAGCGAAGCTTTAGTAAATACTTTATTCTAACTCCCCCCTTCCCTCCTCGCACTTCGTCCTCGGCTCGCTTCGCTCGCAGCCGGAAGTTTGGACAAAAATGGGAGAGTGGTACTTCACATACAGTGAAAACGACCTCTATCACCACCATTTTTACAACATCCTCCACACCACCCTCCTCAACTGCCCCGACTCGCTCAAGTCCCTGGTGAAGGACGGCAAGTTCATCACCGAGGCCGTGAAAAATTATGAGGCCGAGGGCCCCTTCAACCGCGGCTCGTGCCTCCGCTGTTTGAACTCGGTTCGCCTCAAGATCGAGGGAGACCCCCCCCAGCACGTTCCTCAGGCAGTACCTGAGCAGCCACGACCAGTGGAAGAGCTTCCTCCCCAAACTCGTCGAGCAGACCATATCGAACCTCAAGCCCGGCAACGGAATCAGCGTGCCCGGAGAGAGCGGCTTCGGCGTCGAGGAGAGGTGAGAAAATGTTGAGGACGAAGCCCAGCGAGAAGCGAAGCGACGAGTCGGCAATACAACATTACGCGCGACGAGCTGGGATTACGACAATTACGGTCGTAACTAAGCTCCTTGAGGAGCGAGTAATGTAGAGAACGCGTTGCTTATGAACTAGTCGCTTCGCTCCTTGCTGGAAATACGACAAATTACGCCCTCCTCGCACTAAGCTACATTATAAATTAACCCCCCCCTTCCGCTCCTCGGCTCGCTTCGCTCCTCCGCCCCCCCCTACCCCCATCGCAGCGTCGGGCTAGGCAGCGAGTTCGCCCGCGACTTGGGCTTCGACGGGGAGGCCTACGTCGCAGAGGAAGGAGCCAAGAGGAAGAGGAAGAAGAAGAAAAAGAAGAAGAAGAAGGGCGGGAACGAGAGCAGCGGGACGGAAGAAAGTACAGAGGAAAGTGAAGGTGGCGACGACGACGAAGAGTAGTGTTTGTTGTGTAGAGAGAAGGAGGGAAATATGAAATACTGACGGACTTGGCTGTTTATAAAATTGGCTACGAGGGTGGGGGGGGGAGGGGGTAAATTGGGGAGTATAGTAAAAATTGGGGTGCTAGCCGCTTAAAATAATTTAGGTCGTATTCAGCATTAAAATCTATCATTCTATTTTTTCTTCTTGAGGCTCTTCTTCTTCTTCCCGCCATTCTTCTTCTTCCCCCCCCCTCGCTGCCTTTTTCGCGCCGCCTTTTAACAACTTATTCAAGGCAATAGTCGGATCGACCATTAATCCGTCTCCAGCCATGGGCAAATTCATCCACACGATTTCATTCGGTCTGTCCATTTGCGTGTGCAAGCCTCTTTCAACGGCTGCGCGATCGATAGGCAAGGAGTGCTGCTTGAAGAGACGGTCGATTTTTGAAACGTCGTCGTCCTGCGACGAGCGGAGGAGCGAAGCGACGACGAGTTAGAATTGGGTGGGGGTGAAGGCGGCTTGTGCGTTTAGACTAAGGCTAGGTATATTACGACCGTAATCGTCGCTTCGCTCCTCATGGTCATTCGCCTTGTCTCACCTCCTTGCAGCGTTGTAGGGAGCGGCCCTCGCTGCGCCAACTCGGCATGAAGTGGTCCATGAACTCCATCGACGTCTTGAACTCGGACCCTACTTTCTTCTTTTCTTCTTTCCCGGCTCCTTTCTTCCCCTTCCCTTTCGCTTTCTTCGGTGGGGCTTTCTTCGGTCCCTTTTTTCCGCCGGCGGGGGCAGACTTGGGCCTGGCGTACTTGGACTCGATCTTCTCGAGCGTTTTCCTCAGCCGGGGCGTCAGGGGTTGCCGCCGAGCCAGCATGTCGTGCTGGAGCAGCCAAGCGTCAGGGTCGTCCGCTGTCATGTTGTGAAGTGAGCTTCCCTTGATGGCCGAGGACAGGTTGAGTACGTAGCTTGAAAATTCCTGTTGGGGGAAGCGAGTTAGGGTTAGTATAGTGCTATAGAACGCTCGTAACAAGCAAGTACATGGCTTCGTACCTTCTTCGTGTTGAAAGGACTGCCTGGCGACCCTGGCAGGCCGGACATGGAAGACACGGACCTTAAACGGGAGGATCTGTTTTGCGGGGTTTGGGGGAGTAGGGGAGGCGGGGGTTCTTCGGGAAACCCCTATGACGAGCGTAGCGAGTCGCATGCAGATTGGCGTTGACGAGTTAGAATTACGTAGCAGTAGCTCAGTTGAATGACGAACGAAATTAATGCATTACCAGCTCGTCGCTTCGCTCCTCGCAGTTTCTCACCTTCTCCTCCTCTAATTTTGCCTCCTCTAGAATCTTCTCTGCCTCGTCCTCCTCCTCCGACTCCTCTTCTTCCTCTGACTCTGTCTCTGTTTCGTCGTCTTCGTTCGCTTTCTTCTTCCAAGTAGGCATCTTAACGATCATCTCCCCTCCTTGAGCGAGCAGCGCTGCCGCCGCCTCGTTCGCGTTGCCGGGTTCGCCTTCGACATTGAAGGCCTCCGTGGCTAGAATGGTTCTGATGGTGGCTCTCTTGTGCAGCACTTTGCCTGACGACGAGCGGTGAGCGAAGCGAGCCGAGGAGCGAAGCGACTAGTTAGAATAAAATGTTCTTAATGCGAGGAGCGAGAGCAAACAATTAACGAGTGGCACGCACTCGTCGCCGTCGTTATCCGCTCCTCAGCTCGCTCGCCGCCGCCTCACCTGACGACTTCGCATTAGCCGCGGCTCCAGCCCTCAACGCCCTACTCGACCCTGCACCGTAGAGCATGTCAGGCCTGGCCTCAACGTCGCTCCTTGACCTGGCGAAGAGAGTATTCATACCCGCAGGCGTCTTTTTGCTTTTCGGGGGAGAGTTCAACGAGCGTTGCGACTGAGAAACGAAACCCAACGTGGTTTTATGCCAGTCGGAAGAAGCGATGTGCTCGGGACTGCTGAACTTCGACGTCAGCTTCGCAACGCTTTCAACGTCCTCTCGCGGGGTGATCGCCGGGGTTACTATATCGTCATTCTTCTCCTCTTGATTCTGTTGCGAGCGAAGCGAGCGCGAGCGCAGCGAGCGTGTTAGTGGTGGAGATGCGCGGAGACTCATTACGACCATAAATATTGAACTCGCAGTGCCTCGCCTCACCTCCGGGTCCAACTTCGCCGGAACCTCCAATTTTTCCCTCAGATCTTCCTTCGCCTTAAACAGCTGACTCACGATCGACTTAACCTCATCCTTCGATATTTGACCTCTGAAGTGTCCGCTTTCACCGAAGTAAAGTTCGTCGTGTGCGGACTGTTGGTTGGAGAGACGACGAGAGTGGCTTTCTATCAAGTCGCGTTGCGCGATATTATTAACGATCACGCGTTTGTGTCCGGTAACTTTCGGGTCTTCGTTCCAGTCGTATACTGGATTCGGTCCTCCGTTAATTTTGAGGTTCGTGAGGCCTCTAGTGTTCCTAAACGTTCCCCTTCGACGAGCTGGAGTGAGGCCGATAGCGGGTCGGAAGACGTTCGTGTCGATTTGGGTGGAGGTTTGACCCTTGTTGAAAAGCGCTTCGAGAGTGGTGGGGGCTTCGTTCTTGTTGAACTTCTGCTGGACGTCCTCCAGGGCCCGCAGGCGGGCTTCGTTCTGGACCTGCAACGACGACGAGCGTAGCGAGTCGCATAAAGATTGGTGTTATCGAGTTAGAATAGCGTAGCGAAGAAAGAAGATTGTGCATTTAGACTTGAGTTACGAGCACAACCGAAGTACAAGTGCTAGTAATGTATTCACAGCTCGTCGCTTCGCTCCTCGCGACTTCGTACCTTCCACTTTTCGGTTTCCTCAACAGGCAGCTCGGAGAGGGTTCGCTTCTGGAACTTGAACCAGCGTGATGCCATTCCTATGAAGCTCTTCATCTGTGGCGGCGAGCGAAGCGAGCCGTGTTAGAAGGAAGTACATTTTGGGGTTAGCTTGTTGTGTGAGGACGTTTGGACTAATCCTCTGCTTCGATCGTAGTTTTTTCTTTTTTTCTTTCTCTCACCTCCTCCTTCTTCGGACAAAAATAAACCTCCATCAAAACCAAAACCAAAGCACTAACAAAAAAACTCTGATACCTATCCTTCAACGTCTCCTCGTACGGCTGCGGTGTATGCATCGACGTTTGGAGCTTGCTGAGAGCGACGAGCGTAGCGAGTCAAACGTTGAGTTAACGAGTTTGAATTGCGTAGCGAATGAAAGCGACTTGAGGGTTTAGACTAACGCTACTAGCGCAAACTCATTACGAACGTAATGTAATGTAATTGTCACATTCCAGGCTCGTCGCTTCGCTCCTCAACGACGTTCGTACCTTCTCGCATAAGCTAACATTTCATGAGCTTCGTGAGAATCGTGGAAGCGGGTTAAGTCGCCTGCGAGGAAGGTTGCGCCGGATTGACCGACGCGGCTGGAGAGGTAGGTTTCGAAGCGGCGGATTTTTAGGAGGTTCAGATCGGCTTGGGCTATTAGTTTCTCGATGCGCTGCGAGTGGAAGCGAGCAGTGTTTTTAGCAGTGTTAGAATGTGTTTTCGTGTTGGAGTTGAGGACGACGAATAGAATAATAGAAGCTTACCTCAGCTCGTGGGTTGAGCTTTTCTCCGGCCTTGACGACGCTCGAGCGGCGCGTCACGACTCCGGCCATGTATGTGCAGTGGGTGTTGGAGGGCAGGTAAACAGAGAAGAAGTTGTGCCAGGTGTAACAGGGTTTGGTGCAGTACAACGCAAGGGAGTGGGTTAAAAGTGGTACGGGAGGATTTTAGGGTAAAAAGAGTGCGTGCTGGAAAGGTGGCAGATGATTTTTACGCAAAATTGAGCAACGACGATGCAGTCCGGCAGGCCCCTGGCTTTGGAAAATCATTCTCTCAGGTGCGAATGACCAGGGTATCGGCGCGTTCTAAACAGAGGTCCAGTGTATTATTGTGGTCTTAATTAGTCGGATATGAACACGGAAACCATCGTCCTCGTCGTTCTTCCATCCCAATGGCGCTCACCGGGCCGACATCGTATCATCGACGTTCTCTGCCGCAGCCAAAATATCCTAAAAAAACGCCTCACACGCGCTCAAACTCTCGCTACGTTTCGCTAACCCTCCAACCCTTCTCTGCTTCCCTCCAGCCTCTCTACCGTCCCAAAAACACTCAGTACATGCTCCGCGTCACCACCCCAATCCTTTTCATCATAACCATGCTCTTCACCTCCCTCTCCCGCGCGTCCGCCTTCGCCTCTATTCACGCGCGCACCCGCGCGTTCCACTCCAGCCGCCTCGCGATGGCGAACCCTAAGGTCTTCTTTGATATGACCGTTGGAGGAGACGATGTTGGAAGGATCACCTTTGAGCTCCGCGCCGACGTTGCTCCTAAGACTGCTGAGAAGTGAGAAACTGGGGAGGGAGCGAAGCGAAGAGGCTGGTTATGCGTTAATTCCGTTTCGCTACGTTTGTTGCTAGCTTCGCTTGCCGCTCCTCGCTCCAGTCTCAACGTCGGTGTCGCTTTCTGAGTGAAGGCGCCCGTTCGTTTTTCAGCTCCGCTCCTCTCCTCGCTCCAGCCTCAACTTCGGCGTCGCTTTTGCCCCCACCCATTTCTAACACGACTCCGTCCGCTCGGTTCGCTCGGTTCGCTCGGTTCACTCGCCGCTACCCCCCTCCCCCCGTCACAGCTTCCGCCAGCTCTGCACCGGCGAGGCCGGCTTCGGCTACAAGGGCTCTGGCTTCCACCGCGTGATCCCCCAGTTCATGTGCCAAGGTGGAGACTTCACCAACGGAAACGGCACCGGTGGTAAATCAATCTACGGTAACAAATTCGACGACGAGGATTTCTCCCTCCCCCACACCGGCAAGGGTATCCTCTCCATGGCTAATGCTGGACCTAACACTAACGGATCCCAGTTTTTCATCTGCACGGTTGATACGCCTTGGTTGGATGGAAAGCATACTGTTTTCGGGAAGGTTGTTGATGGAATTGATGTTGTGGATAAGATTGAGGAGGTTGGAAGTCAGAGTGGTGCCTGCAGTCAGCCTGTTGTTGTTAAGGATTGCGGGGAGATTACCGAGTAAGAACGTAACAGTTGTGGAGATTGGGGGGAGTAGTGGGGGTTAAGTTGCGAAGTACAAAAAACCCCATTTGAACGTGTTTAAATGAAGCTTTCTTATTCTATTAATCATTTTTTTAAGAAAGGACACAACCTTCCGCCGACCCCTTTCTCTTCATGGTTTTGCTTCCCCTCTTCTGCTGACTCGGCAAGAAGCCGGCGGGGAGCCATTTTTTGCTGCCCCTTTTCTTGGCGGGTAGCTTCCCCGCGCCTCTCCTCTCCCTGTCGAGCTGGGTGACGACGTCCGTGGCGAGGCGTTGGAAGGCGTCGTTGACGTTGGTCCCGTCTTTCGCCGATGTCTCAATGTAAGTGACTGCGCGACGAGTTAGAATGAATGAATGATAATGCGCGTTTGTCATCTCGTCACTTCGCTCCTCGTTATTCTTACCTCCACACTCCTTCGCGAGTGCCTCCCCTTGACTCTTCGTGACGGTCCTCTTGTGGTGCAGATCCGTCTTGTTCCCGATGATCATGGTCTGCACCGCCCCGCTTCCTCCGCTCTCGTCGCTATCATCTCCTCCCCCCTTTCCGATCGTGTGGGTGTGAATGTTGGCGAGCCAGTAGTCAATGTTTCGGAAGCTGTCCGAATCAGTCACGTCGTACGTGCACACAATAGCGTGGGCGCCGCGGTAGTAAGCTCTCGTGATGACGTGGAACTTCTCCTGCCCCGCCGTATCCCAAATCTGGCACCTGACCCTCAAAAAAGGTTTCGAAAGTAGAATCCGCAGCTCTTTCTCCTCCTCGCTGATCGAGTTCAGCTGCGACGAGCGTAGCGAGGAGCGGAGGAGCGAAGCGAGCATGTAAGTGGTGGAGATAGCGAAACTCGTCGCTTCGCTCCTCATGGAGACTCATTACGACCGTAATTGTCGCATTCCCAGCTCGTCGCTTCGCTCCTCGCGACTTCGTACCTCCTCCTCGTTCTGCAGCCCAGCAGCTGCGCTCTTGTTGTACGCAGGATTTGGTATGTCCATATTCTTAACCTTGAAATCAACTCCAGCGGTTGCGATTAGAGAATAAGCGAACTTGTTATCACTGTAGGGGGGGGAGGGAGGAGGGGAGGGGGGGGTTAGAGTTTATAATGTTCTTAAAGTTTAGATTGTTCTTAATGCGAGGAGAGCAAAGCGACGAATAAAAACAAGATCTTTTGGACGAGCGACGAGATTATAAGTGCTCATCATAGCAAGAACTCGTTCTTTTGGACGAGCGACGAGAATATAATTTGTTTATTGTTGCTCGTCGCTCCGCTCGTCGTTAGTCTATAATGTTTTAAAGTTCATCGCTTCTCCTCATGGAGCCTCTTGTTTCTCACCTATACCTAAGCATCAAACTCGTTTTACCTACACCCGAATCCCCCAAAAGAAGAATCCGTATAGTCAAATCCGGCAACTGCTCCGGCGCACCGTTCAACGTCTGCCCCATCGGCGGTACTCCCACTGAGAGCGGCGAACGCGCAGCTTCAGTGAATGAGTTTCTAGGTCCTTTCGATGACCCTGAAATTCTCTCACTTCTACTGCTAGTTCTTGACCTGCTAGGTGGTAAATCAGCTGCTGTTGGGATATGCTTGTCGTCGTCGCTAGTGTCGCTTCCTGAGATGTCGCCTTTCCAGCTATTGGAGATGGTGTTGGAGTCTTCACCTCCTTCGTATCCATCGCTTAAATCTGAAACGTCTGAAGATGTGTTACTATTTGAACCGTTTGAAGACGACGAACTCGTAGGTTGAGGGGAACGTCTATGATGGTGGTGATGGTGAGAAGAACCGTGGTGGTGGTGGTGTTTACTGGAAGCGTGGACGGAAGATGAGGAATGAGCGTGAGTTTGATTGTGGGCGGCTGGGAAGAGCCTAGCGAGTCGCATGAGGATTGGTGTTGGCGAGTTAGAAATGAGTAGCGATGAAAGTAGCGTCAACGTTGAGACTGGAGCTACTGGCAAACGCTGAATTTCGAACAGAGATATTACGTTCTCTCATCGTCGCTTCACTCCTCGTGACTTCGCACCTTTCTTCAACGACCTCTCCATCGTTCTCTTGTGCCTAATCGCCTTCTCCTCTCTAGCTAATAACCTCTCTTCCTCGGCCTCCGCCTTCTCCCGGTTCCTCTGCATTGCAGCGTTGGGGTTGAGACCTTGCGCGGCTTCCAAGTTTGTTACTATTGATTGTGATTTTTTGGCGAGGGCGATGCTGCGGGCGGTTTCGCGGGCTGCGGAGGATTTGCGACGCCGGACGGGGATACCGGGGGGGAGGGAGGGACCGCCGGAGGAGGAGGAGGGGTTGGAGGTGTTTGCGTTGGAAGTGGGGGTGGAGGTGGGAGGGGCGGTTTTGAACGTTCCGCGGATGGGGAGGGCGGAGCCTGCGACGAGCATTGCCGTGTTAGAATTAAGTGGCATAGAACAACTCGTTCTCTACTTTACTCGTCCGCTCCTCATGGATCCTCATTAAAGACATATTGTCGTATTCTACCCCAATCCCCAAACCACCAAATCCCCTCGTCGCTGCGCTCGTCATTGTGCGCGCTCACCTACTACGGGGGTTCCAGGGGCTTGGGGGGGAGGTTGGAGAGGAGTGAAGTTAGAGCCGTCTTGCGAGTTAAAGGGCGTTGTATCAATAGACTTAGGGCGCCTAGGGAGTGATGAATCCGAGTCCGAACCGTCAGAGCGTCCGTCAGAACGCGGCTGTATGAGGGAAGAGAGAGGAGCGTGGGCGTTCTTAGTTTTGGGAAGGGAAGATAGAGGGTGCACTGGTTTGGTTTGAGGAGGGGGGAGGGAGGCGGGGTGGTTGTTTGTTGGGTCGAGGATTGAGAGGTTGTCGAAACTTGCACGTGGAGTATCGATACCCATGCCTGCGGGAGTCTGGCCAAGGGAGCCTTTATCCAATATGTCCTTCAACGCATTTCCGAGGTCGGTGTCAGCGTCCTTGTGCTTGTTGTGCCGGCGACCGGAGGGAGGGTCAGAGAGGGCGTCGTCGCTATCGCTGTAGTGGCGGCCTGATTCAGTACGACGTCTCATTGGGAGGGGTGGGGTGCGTGGAGGGGCCCGTGGGAGAAGAGTGGGTAGAAACTTTGAATACTAAGGGAACAATACGAAGGGGTGGCTGGCTGGGCGAGCTGTTGGGTGGGTTGTTGGGTGGAGTGGTTTTTGGGTCTGTATGTGTACGGTGAAAAGCAAGGGGGGCACTTAAATATTCAGAATGGAGACTTCTTCAAATGGTCATCTCGCCGTGAAGAGCGGCCATGTGAAAAGTAGGAGGATAAGCAGTGGTAAATTTTACAAAACCACGTAAATCGACGCACATTAAACATAATCTTCATCTTCTCTACCAATAAGTGCGCTAGAAACAGCGCGTAGGTTGGTCGTATCGTGGCGTGAAAAAGTTTCTAACCCTCGTAACCGACGCTCACTCTCCCTTCCCTCCACCTAGTCCAGCATCAAATAAATCTTCAATACGACCTCCCCACGCTCTATTTTTTAAATTACCCTAGCTACTTGAATGAACTCCCCACTGAACTTGAACCCTGGCCTCGACGACGAAGGTTTGACCCAAGATTTCGCCTCCTCAAATGATCGTTCTTCCACCGCCAAAACCTCCTCCTCCTCCTCCTCCTCCTCCTCCTCCTCCGATGACTCTTGTGAAGCCTCGAACGGCTTCACAGTCTCCACCGCAACTTTAAACTCCAAAATCTCCACCCTCACCCCCTTCGAATCCGCCTTGTACATAATGCAACACTTCGACCCTGAAATGGCTCAACCAATCGAACCCAACGACATCTTCGCCAACATCCAATCTAAAATCCTCTGGAAGGACAAGTGGAAGTACGTATCTTCCTACCAAACTCTCCCAGCGCCTATTTTCGTTTTACCGGGGGGGAGGCATCCGAGGGAGGGTCGGGAGGGGGAGGATTTCGTGTGCGGAGAGTATGGGTTGAGGAAGTTTTGCGTGGAGAATTTGGGGTGGAAGGGGGACGCGAAGTATGAGGAGGGGAAGAGGGAGGAGGAGGTGAGCGCAAGCGTAGCGAGCACTTTGCGAAGCTATGATTCTTTATTCTAACATGCTCGCTACGCTCGCGCTCGCTACGTGCACGCTAAATTCTCCAGGAGGAGAAGGAGGGCAGGGGCAGGAAACGCAGAAAATCCAACCTCGCCACGCCTTCCCCCGTCGTAGTTAAGAAGGTGGAGAAGACCACGAAAGAGAAGAAGGCGCAGAAGAAAAAACCCGCCCAAAATTCGACTTCTAAAGAAACAACACAAACACAGCCCCCTGAAGAAGAGGAGGTGCGAAGTCACGAGGAGCTAAGCGACTATGAGAGAACGTAATATCTCTGTTCGAAATTCAGCGTTTGCCAGTAGCTCCAGTCTCAACGTTGACGCTACTTTCGTCGCTACTCATTTCTAACTCGCCAACACCAATCCTCATGCGACTCGCTATGCTCGTCGCAGCCGCTCGTCCAATCCGACGACTCCGACTCTGACTCATCCTCCACCTCCTCCGTCCCCTCAAAGACGGGCAAAAACCATCTCCTCGGCTCCAAAATCCTCTGGCCCACCACCTCCTCCATCCCCCTCCCCTTCAAAAACTCCACCAACGGCACAAAAATAACCCTCCTAACCCAAATAAACCCCGGAGACTTCCAAACAGACGTAGGCCTCATGATTTGGAATTTAACCATCCCGGCGCACCGTTCCACGAAATTGGATAAGAATTTAAACGGGATATGGGCGCACACGATTACGAAGGGGGGGGGGGGAAGGTTGTCGATGTTACGGTTAAAGTGGGGAAGGAGGAGAAGGTGCGTTCGCCGTCTCGGAGTCTCACGCGACGAGCTGGGAATGCGAATTATTCGTGGGAGTAATTTAGCGAACCGCTGCTAGTTTTAGTGTCAACGCGGAAGATGCTATCATCGCTACGTAATTCTAACACGTTAACAACAATCTTCATGCGACTCGCTACGCTCGGAGCAGCGTTTGGATGTAGGGGTTGGGGATACTTTTGTGGTTCCGCAGGGGGCGAGTTATTCGGTTAAGAATGGAGGGAATAAGGAGGTGGAGATTTTGGTTAATGCTAGTTGGTGAAAGGGAGCGTTTTGTTTTAAGTTGAAGTAAAAATAATTATCCGCTTTTGTTTATAAACTATGAATTTGTATCTCCTTTCCTTCTACGTACGTTTCCTTCTCAACCTCAAAAAACCCTCCAATTTTTTAGATCTTGGACTCAAGCTCGGGGACGGCGTTGAACAAATCGTCGACGAGGCCGTAGTCGGAGACCTGGAAGATGGGGGCCTCCTTGTCCTTGTTGATGGCGACGATGGTCTTGGAGTCCTTCATGCCGGAGAGGTGCTGGATGGCTCCGGAGATTCCCACGGCGACATAGAGGTCGGGGGCTACGACCTTTCCTGTCTGGCCGACCTGAAGCTCGTTGGGGACGTATCCGGCGTCGACGGCGGCGCGGGAGGCGCCGACGGCTCCGCCGAGCTTGTCGGCGAGGGTCTCGAGCATCTTGAAATTCTCCCCGTTCTTCATTCCGCGGCCTCCGGAGATGACGACGGAGGCGGAGGAGAGGTCAGGGCGGTCGGAGTTGGACTCGGACGCGGAGACGAAGGCGGGGGAGTTGGCGTCGTCGGAGAAGGTGACGGCCTCGACCGAGCCGGAGCCGCCGGAATCGGCGGCCTTGTCGAAGGCGGTGGGCCTGCGGCGGGGGGAGGGGGTTGTGTTAGAGCGCCACGGTGTAGAGTAGCGAAGAAAACGACACCGACGTTTAGACTAAAGCTACGGAGCGACGTATGGAAGTACCGTATTCACAGCTCGTCGCTTCGCTCCTCGTGGCGCCTCACCTGATGGTCAGGAACTTGACGGCGTCGCTGTTCTGAACCTTGGCGAGGGCGTTTCCAGCGTACATGGGCCTGACGAAGGTGTCCTCGCTGTGCACCTCGATGACGTCGGCCACGGGGGAGGCGTTGAGCGCGGCGGCGGCGCGGGGGATGGCATTCTTGCCCTGGTTGGAGGCGGCAGCCATGATGTGAGTGAAGGGGGAGGCAGCGTGAGCGGCCTGGATGGCGGCAGAGATGGTCTGGGGGAGGGGGAGCGAGCGGCGAGCGTTAAAGGGGGTTTGAAACTACGTAAAGTATATGTGCTCAAATGTCTTACCTCGCCTCCACTGTAGTTGTCGGTCTTGGCGTGCAACACCTTTCCAACTCCGGCAACGGCTCCGCAGCTGTTGGCAGCCTCATCAGATCCTCCAACGCAGAGCACGGTGATGTCGCCCCCGATGCTTCCGGCGGCGGTGACGGCGCTGAGGGTGGAGGCGCCGATGGCGGAGCCGTCGTGATCGGCGACGATGAGGGTGGAGGCGAAACGGGATCGAGATGCAGAGGCAAGCGCGCGGGAAGCTGAGCCTGAAAGGCGGGAAGTGATGGAGATCTGGATGTGGAGGGGTGGAGGGCAGGGCAAGTGGGGTTAGAAGAATGCTTGAAAGGCAACTCAACTCTGAGTGTTGCGTAGGATGTGAAGCATTGCAGGCGGAAAGGACATGCCCTCCGCCCGTCGACAGCCTGCATCATCTTTTGTGTTCTTTCCCAGCAATGAAAGGGTTTAGGGTGCGAGGGCACGCATACGTCGACAGTTTTCAGTTATTATCGTCGCCTGTACTAATCTACCGAGTCACGCAAGCGTACCATGGTAGAGAACGAGAAGGTGAAAAAGTCCTGTTAATGTCAGATTATCATCCTGTTTAATCGATTAATATGTCCATTTTCGTCGTCGCCGCCAAGCGCACCCCCTTCGGGAGCTTCGGAGGAAGTTTGAAGGCCCTCTCGGCCACAGATCTCTGCGAAGTGTCTACGAAGGCAAGTAATATGAGCGTCAGCACAAACGGATCCGTCGCAGTAGACGTCGGTCGGAATTGCAGTGCTCCAACGAACTTGAATGAGGCCCCCAGCGTTTCAACAAATCAGCAATCCTGCCTCCCACCATATATATCCCCCCAAAACACCCCCGTCTCCCCCCCCCGCG
>BLQM01000233.1:0-20602 GCA_012489335.1 Triparma laevis f. inornata
CTAACCCTAACCCTAACCCTAACCCTAACCCTAACCCTAACCCTAACACTAACCCTAACCCTAACCCTAACCCTAACCCTAACCCTAACCCTAACCCATAACCATAACCATAACCCTGGGAGATGGGATCAGAGGAAAGAGAGCTAGCGAAGTCAAAAGTGGATAAGGTGCGAAAGTCAGACACTGCTTTTGTTTATCTTTTTTTATCTAAGGTGATGTTCTACGGCGGATAGAAGAGATAATTGACGGTAGACCTTCGCTTCAAATGGTAGTGAGAGAGGAAACGCGCGTCCTGCCGCTTTGCGGCTAGGGAGGTGCAAAAAGGCCGTAGACACACGACTATATCAGAATAATATATCTATTTTTTCATCTTTGAGCCGACTTTTTATTATATTCGGAATTTTAAAACCCCTGAGCGATTGGTTTATAAGGGCGATTTTTTTTTTAAATGATTTTTTGAAAATAAATCGGTATTTCTGGTATTGTTTTGGTCATTCCTGTTATATTAATCCATTTAAGGTCACCTGAGATGCCGATTATACTATTTTTAGAGTAATTTAAGTCTATGAAGACGGAAATCTAAACCAAAACATAATGATACTGAGCTTTTTATGAAAATATTCTATTGATATTATGTATTTAAGGGTCTTATTGGGTCAATCCAGATAACATTGAAGCTTAAAATAACCATAACACCGATTTCGTTTCCAACGATTTGACTAAATTTGATTTTTGGTTAGATCTCGCGTTTTCGAATAGATCGTAGCCCACACGAATATCCTAGACGACAATATAGGTCATTATAACAAGCCACTAGCTTTTACTGACTTTTCGCGGTGGAAGAAAAGGAGTTATTCAGTTTACGAACTTTGCCCCTTCTGTATTCGTTTCATCTTGCACTTCAAGAGCAAACGGATGATCTTCTCATGGCTACGCAAACGCTGACGAACTTCGCGACATAATAAATTTAAAGGGTTGAATTAAAAAAATTCTCGAATTAGTTAGTTACCCTACACTACAGCCGTTCATGTCGGACTTGACCACCCCACCCTCCTCGGTCGCCAAGGGTTTCCCATCCCACACGACAATTCCCTCTCCGTTGACTTTCAACTTGGGCATGATTTTGTCGAGCATCTTCTTCTTTAAGATTTGGTTTTCGGTGGCAGGCTCTCCGTCATACCCCTCCACTGTTACCCTGGCCCCGTTGGGCGCTCCCTCTCCAGGCTCCACAAGCTTCACTTGGCTGTCGTCGTCCTTGAAGGCGCACAGCACCATGCCGTGGCTCGGCACTCCCACCATCTTCCTCGCTTTCAAATTCGCTAACACCAAGACCCTCCTCCCCCGTAGCTCCTCCACGCTCATGTGCTCCACCAATCCGCTGCAAATTAACCGGGGCTCATCCTCCCCGATGTCGATCTGCGAGCGATGAGCATAGTGAGTCGAAGTTTGAGTTGCGTAATTTTACGAGTTAGAATTGTGTTGGGGGTGAAAGTGACTGGGGCGTTTAGACTAGAGCTAGTAGGGTGGATGAATTACGAACGTAATTGTCGCTTCGCCTCCCCCTCCTACGGTCGCTCCTTCATACCTCCTCGCAGTACAGTTTCTCGGCCTCCTCGTGCTTCCACGCCTTGACGACAGTTCCGACGCGGATGTCGAGCTTGCTGATGTCGATCTCGCCCCCCGCGACCGGCTCCGCGCCATTCTTCTGCTTCTTCGGGGCTTCCTCCTTGATTGGTTTCTCCTCCTTCTTCTCCGCTAACCTCCCCTCCAAGAACGCAGTCATTCCCTGGTCCCCGAAGTGGGGGAACTGCTCCAGGAATCGCGCATCTCCGTTGTAGAACTCCCTGATGTCTGTGATGCCGTGGATCACCATGGCGAACCTCTCCGCCCCGAATCCCGCGGCAAAGCCGCCGTACTTCTCAGGGTCGATGCCGGCCTGTTAATTGTGAGAGTTAGAATTGAATTGAAATGCGATCAGGAAACGAACAAATGAATGTGAATGTGAGTCGAGCCTCACCTTCTCCAACACCCTCGGATCGACCATACCGCACCCCAGAACCTCGAGCCACTTCCCGTTGAACTTAACGTCCACCTCCATCGACGGCTCCGTAAACGGAAAGAAACTCCCTCGAAACTGCACCTCAATAGTCGGTCCAAACATCTGCTGCAAAAAGTACTCCACCGTTCCCTTCAGATCCCCCAAGGTTAACTTCCCCTTCTCCTCAATGGCGAGGATCTCGATCTGATGAAAAATCATCGAGTGAGTAGCGTCAATATCATCCCTCCTATACACCCTCCCAGGTGCTACGATGCGAAACGGCGGTTTCCTCTTCTCCATCTGCGCGAGCAGCGAGCTGTGTTTAGACGCCCGTTAATTGCTTGAGGAGCGCACACTTCTTCTCTCACCTGATGAATCTGAACAGCGCTTGTATGCGTCCTCAACATATAAGTCTGCGACGAGCATTAGCAAGCCGAGGAGCGAAGCGACGAGTTAGTTAAATAGTCTTAACTTTTGTCATAGAGCCCCATTTCGAGCGCAAACATCGTGTTCATAACTTCTCACCTCCTCTGGTCCATCCGGATCAGTCAAATAAAAAGAATCCTGCATATCCCTCGCCGGATGATCCGGCGGACAATTCAACGCTTCAAAACAATAATAATCACTCTCGATTTCAGGGGAGTCAGAGAGTTCGGTTACCGTGTCGTAGCCTAGTTTTACGAAGGTGTCGGTAGCGCGTTCGATTATCATTGAGAGAGGGTGACGGCGGCCTATGCCTTGGTTTTGAATGCCGGGCATTGTGACGTCGATTCTGGAGAACGTACGAGGACCGAAAGGTCGATGACGTTAGTAATTATTTATGTAATAGTAATTCGTAATAATGTGATTGAATGTTTTAATTCGAACCTTTCACTCTCCATCTGAGCTTGCAGCTCTTGCTCCTGAACTGTGTCCTTCTTCTCAGTGAGCACGACCTCCATCTTCTGCTTCACCTCGTTAATGCTCGCTCCAAGTACCTATTTTTGGGTTATCACAGGTTATCGTACGTTAGTTAATTAATATAATAAATAAGCCTTCACGTTGCACCTCTTCACCTTTTTCTCCTCCTTCCCGAGTTTCCTCATCATATTCATAACCTGCGTAATCTCCCCCTTCTTCCCCAAATAATCAAGCCTAACTTTCTCCAGCTCTGAGGTAGTATTAGCTTCTTCCACCTTCTTAAACCCCATTGAGGCTATAGAGTTTACTGAAAGGATTACTGAGTCAAGAGTTATAATATCATTTTGAGTATCAGAACTAGATCTTAAAAATGTTGAACGTTCATATTGCTGATGAAGCAGTGGGGAACGACATATTGGGGTGAGGTTAAAGGGACGGCAGGTGTGGAGGCTGAGGAGGAGGAGAGAGAGGAGGATTAAAGTGGTCATGAGATTTCACCGACGCAATCGAAGCTCTGAGACTTTGATCTGATTGAATTTGATACGGATAAGCAACTGAGAGTAGACAGTGGCTAGATAATGTGAATGATTGTGGGTAGAGATTGCGTTTGACTTTGTTAGGGACGTAAACACAGTTTATTCTAGTCCTGCCATATTGGGAATGGCACTGATAAAATTTTACTTTGGCTTTTTCAATTTCCTGTCTCTCACGAACGGCTTCCGATTTTTCGGAAGTTATCTACCTAACGACAACATCAACACCAACCCACTTTTAGCACCTCATTGACCTGCATTGGCTATATCAATCAATTTCCCCACCAGACTCCTCCGTCTCGTCCCTAAAAAAAAAATGCTCTCCTCCATCCTCCTCCCCCTCCTAACCCTCCTCTCCCTCTTAACCCCAACCCTCTCCTTCTCCGCCCATGACTCCTACTCCCTAATCCGTCAAACAACTTCTTTAATCTCCTTCACACCCACCGGTTTCGGTTTCGCCCCCGGCGGCATTGCGAACCTCACCTCTCTGAGCTTTTATATCGCTGGGAGTGTAACGAGTGAGGAAAATTGGGAGGCTTACTTTTTGTTGAGGAGGTATGATAATGAGGAGAGGTTTTTGGAGGAGTTTAGTGAGGCTGAGGTGAGACAAGGAGCGTAGCGACGAGGATGTCGCTCTCGCTCCTAATCATTAAGAACATTTAAATTAACTCGTCGCTTCGCTCCTCCGCTCGCCACACCTCTTTAGGACAATAAAATCTGCATGGCAACCTCCGAATCCCTAATCTCCCCCACCGACATCCTCCTTGACCTCTCCGATCCCTCCCTCTGGCAAACCCCCTTAACCTCCACCACAACTTTCACCGAGGAGACCCAGGGGCTTTACTTTTTGACGTTCCAGAGATGCAGGCCGGAGGGGGAGGATAAGAAGCACAAATTGAGTTTGAAGTTTCATCATCATTTTTGTAATTTAGGTCCGTAACTCTGAACATAACTCCCGTAACTCTTCTTGAACGTTAAATTAATTCTACGTTAAAATTAATTCTAACACCCTCGCTTCGCTCGCCCCCCCAAATCACAGGAACTGACCTCCACACCTGTAACGACCACCTCAGCGAAGGCGAACAACCCCTCCCAACCCTCTACCTCCTCTTCGGTTTCGCCTACACCCTCTCCCTCCTCCTCTGGTTCTACATAATTAAAAAAGCCAAATCCTCAGGTGAGAGAAACTAAGAGGAGCGATAAGCGACGATGAGAGAACGTGATATCTCTGTTCGAAATTCAGCGTGAAGCCAGTAGCTCCAGTCTCAACGTCGACGCTGCTTGAGGAGCGAAGCGACGATGCGAGAACGTGATATCTCTGTTCGAAATTAGAAACGAATAGTCTCAGCTCGTCGCTTCGCTCCTCGCTGGTCCTTAAGTCAGCGTTCGCCAGTAGCTCCAGTCTCAACGTCGACGCTGCTTTCACCCCCACTCAATTCTAACTCGTTGTCGCTTCGCTCCTCCGCTCCTTGCTACGCGGTCGTCACAGAAACCTCCTCCTCCGGATCCCGTCTAATCGTAAAAGATATTAAGGTACACCACGTGCATCATGTTATGACTTTTTTACTCGTCGTCAAAGTCATGACAGTATATTGCGATGCTCTACGCTGGCATTATATAAGGTGGACGGGTAGCGGAGAGGCTTGGAGTGTATTTTTTTACTTCTTCTCTTTTTTGAAGGGGATGATGCTTTTTCTTGTTATTCTTTTGATTGGGAGCGGGTGGTCATTTGTGAAGCCTTTTCTTTCTGATAAAGGTACGAAACAAAAACTGAGCGAGTAAACACGTAAACGTCCGAAATGAACAAACTCTAACCCCCCCTTTCGTAGAAAAGAAAATCGTCTTCGTTGTACTATTCCTGCAAGTGTTCGACAACATCGCGATTCTAGCCCTCTCCGGCCAAATCGAGGGCACCAGCTCCTACATTTCCTGGAGTCAAATCCTCCACTTGATAGATTTAATTTGCTGCGCCGCCGTAATTTTCCCCATCTTCTGGCAGATCCGTAGGTGAGAAAGCGTGAGGAGCGAAGCGACGAGCTGCGAATCTTGACATTTGCGCTAGTAATTCGGCTCCGCTGGTAGCCTCAGACTCAACGCTTAAGTCGAAATCGTCGCGACGTAATTCTAACTCGTCAACGTCAATCTTCATGCGACTCGCTTCGCTCGTCGCAGACTCGAGGAAGCTGTCGCTGCTGATGAACTTGCTGAACACTCCATTCGAAAGTTGACGCTTTTCAAGCAGTTCTATCAGCTCGTGGTTGCTTATATTTACTTTACTAGAATAATTGCGCTGCTGATTTCGACAAATTTGGGGTATAAGCACGCGTGGTTGCAGGAGTTCATGACTGAAGGTGAGCGACGAAAACAAATAATTTAACGCAACGGAGAAACCCCAACCAACTCAAATCTAACATCGCGAGCTTCTCTCGCGCTCGTTCGCTCGCTAACCATACGCACAGGCGTCACACTTCTCTTCTACATGCTGGTGGGTTACAAGTTCAGACCTATTGAGAAGAACCCGTACCTACAGGTCAAGGGGGATTCTGACGACGAAGACGAGGGTTTGAATCTGGAGGAGTTCGGATTGAACGAGGGAGACGACGACGACGAAATGAGCAACCCCTCTACTGGTCCGAACGCGCTTTAATTAAAAAAACTTTGAGACTTTATTTGGAATTAAAAACTGAAATATACAAATTAACGCTCCCCCCCCCTCCACCCCAACCCCTTACTCATCCTCGGCGCTCCCACCTCTCGTGCTCCTCTTGCTCTCCCCCCAAAGCCTCACGACGCACAAGCTCATTCCACTATGCCCCGCCGCCGGAAGCGCCCTCAAAACCTCCACGGATTCCGTTCCAGTCCAAGTAGAGTAGTCCACGAAGTGCTCCACCGAAGCGGAGGAGTGGGTTTTGAGGATGTGGGTTATGGGACCTGAGGTGCAGATTGAGAAAGCTACTTCGTAGCCTTGTTTTTTCGCCACGGCGACGCTGCGACGACGAGCGTAGCGAGGAGCGGCGAGGGAAGCGAGCGTGTTAGTGGTGGAGATAAAGAAACTCGTCGCTTCGCTCCTCGTTGTCGTCGTTCGCTCCTCGCTGGGCTTCGTCCTCGCAATTATGGCTCACCTATGCCCAACTAGCTTCTTCCCCACCCCCTCCCCCTCCACTGTTCGTCCACCCCGCAGTTCCACAGCTGAAACCACTTCTCCTTTGGTTTCTCTTCCACTGGTATTCCGAAATCCGAGTTGAACGTCTCCTCACACTCTCCAATCCCCGTCAAAGCGGGCAGCCAATCCCCCTCCAACTTAGCCATGAACCCTGCGAATTCCTCCTCCGGGTCTTCGTCCCCCCAGTCCTTACACAGCATGGCTCCGATCACGGCTCCTTCTGCGTTCGTTGCGATCACGCTCTTGTCGACCATTCGAGGCACGAACAACTGACAGAACGCGGTCATGTCTTTTTCCGTCGCTCCTCCAGCCGCCGTAGTCGGTTCCCCTGTCAGCATCGACGAGATTTGTGTTAGCCTACAAGACAAAGACAAAGATCTTGCATCATGATAGTATCCTTTACCTTCTTTAAATGCAGCTGAAACGCAGGCCACGACGCCCGAGACGTCAGCAGTAGTGCACATCCTATAAATTGCCCCTTCCGCTTCTTCTAATACTGTGAATGCGGCCATGGTATTGTTTTGAGTCAATTATTGTTAACTTTTGTTTTTCAGGATTCAGGATGTCCATGCAGGCTTTCACGCTCTTATCCCCTTTAGGCTCCTCCTCGAATCGAAACTAACCAAAATGCCCCCTACCCCTACCACCCCCCAAACCCCTACCCCCAAACCCCCAACCCGCACCACCACGTTCACGTTCCTCCTGTCCCTCTGCTTCCTGTCCTCCTCCCTCTCGGCATCCCTCCAATACTACGGCCTGTTGTCTCCCTGTGGCCTCACTCCGCTGCCCGATGGTGGCCGTGTCTCCTTCACTGCCGGTATAAACCCCCTTTACCTCCCCTACCAGCTCACAACCTTCATAATGGTAACCCTAAGCTGCGTATCCACTATAAATAACCAAACCAGATGGCTGCTCCTCCCGACCCTCACTTACTTCCAACTTCATTTATTGAACACCTCAACGCAGAGTCTTTCCAACCCTTTCTATAACTTCCAGTGGGACAACCTCCTCATCGAAGTCGGATGCTTAGCTAGCTTCGTTGGAATTTTGGGAAAGGTTGGAGGTGAGACGCATACGCTCAGAGCGAATCTGGGAATGTGTTAATCGGCTCGCTTCGCTCGCCGCTCGTAACGGTACTATACAAGCAAGTTTTACTAACCCACCCCCTCCCTCCTCGCCTCGGGCGTTCGTCCTCGGCTCGATTCGCTCGCCGCACCTCGGCTCGATTCGCCCGTCGCAGGATCTCCTGGGTTCCGCGCCGGAAATCACTTGACTCGAATGTCCCTTTTCAAATTAATGTTCATGTCCGGTCTCGTTAAAATCCAGTCCAACTGCCCAACCTGGTTGAACCTGACGGCTCTAGAGTACCACTACGCGACTCAGCCGCTTCCGACGCCCGCGGCGTGGCACGCGCTGAACTTGGTTAATCCGTTTTTGCAGAGGTTGAGCGTTGCGGCTACGTTCGTGATTGAGATTGGGGCGGCGTTCTTGCTTCTCGCGCCGACTAAAGACGTCAGGGAGTTGGGTTGCAGGTGAGCAGGAGAGATAGATTGGTGAAACGAGGATTGGATGATTCTTCTAACACGGCTGACCGATTCGACCGTTTCTCTAACAGGATCCAAATTTTCCTTCAAATATTGATTGCGCTGACTGGGAGCTACACCTTTTTCAACTTGCTGACTGTCGCAATGTGCTTCGGGGTGTGGGAGGGCGAGAGCGACTTCGGTTTGACGGCGCCCGTCAAGGGAGAGTGGGGAAAGGCGCTCAAGAAGGTGAGGCTCTGCGAGGACGAGGCCCAGCAAGGAGCGAAGCGACGATCTGGGAGTACAATATTTATGTCCGTGATGAGTCTCCATGAGGAGCGAAGCGACGAGTATTAAGAAAATTCTAAACTAGCGAGGAGCGGAGCAACGAGATTACGAAGGCGTCATAATTACAACGAGGAGGCTCTTCGAAAACGTCGCTCATATCGAAATTCCTTGTTCAATTCGTCGCTTCGCTCCTCGGCTCGCTTCGCTCGCCGCTCCTCGCATTAAGAATATTCTAAACTAACTCGTCGTCGCTTCGCTCCTCTGCTCCTCGCTACGCTCGTCGCAGGCTCAGCTGTTTGTGAGGTAAAAAACCAACCACCTAAAATGAAACAACACCCTCCAAGCTCAATTCTAACCCCCACCACCCACCCACAGCTATTGCTTTCTCGCTTGGCTGAGCGGCGAACTGTTTTCAATTGGAGGAATGGAACCTGGCATCAAGGTCAACCTCGAAACCTCCTCGTGGTTCAAGCGCGCCGGAATCGACTTGCTTTGGCGAGCTCCAGAAGCAAATAAATTCGCCAACGAGTGGATCCCTCTCACTTGCAAAGCGGCCTTTTATTATTGCGCCATAACGAACTTCATGGCCGCCCTCGTTGGCTCCTGGACGATTCTTTTCACGCACAAAGTCAGGAAAAATAGCAACACTCTCGCAGTCTATGCGTTCAGGTATGAAGCCCCGAGGAGCGAACGACGACAACGAGGAGCGAAGCGACGAGCTGACAACGCATGATTATTCATTCTAGCGAGGAGCGACGTGAACGTTCCTCGTACTCGCTGGCGACGAATGATTATTCATTCTGGCGAGGAGCGAAGTGACCGTTCCTCGTACTCCTCGCTGAAAGCGCGTCACTACTCAATCTAACTCGTTGCTTCGCTCCTCGCTCTGGCTTCTTCCTCGGCTCGCTTCGCCCGATCGCTCGTTTGCGCCGTCCCCTCACAGACTCTTCCGTTCCTTAACCTTCATCACCCTATGCACCCTCACCCCCTTCATCGCCTCCGGCCTCGCCTACCCCCTCTTCACGCTCACCGACGAGTTGCACCAACAAAAGTTCCCCCTCACCGCCTTCCCTAACGATATTACTCAAATTAACTTACCTTCCATCGAGGCCGCCTTCTTCAAAATAATGTACAACAAAAAGGCCAGCCACGGCTACGGCCTGTTCAGGAGCATGGCGAGAAGCTGCGAGGAGCGAAGCGAAGAGCTGTCAATGCGCCGTTTTGCTGTTATAGATCAATTTCGCAAGCAGCGTCAGGCGAGACCCTGCTCAACAATTCTAACACGTCGTCGCTTCGCTCCTCCGCTCGCTAATGCTCCTCGCTTCGCTCGTCGCAGACCGGCGTTGGGGCCGATGAGCAGGTGAGGCGCAGCGAGGAGCGAAGCAACGAGCTGGGAATACGACAATTACTGCCGTAATTCAATTGCACTAGTAGCTTCAGTATTAAAGGTCGACGCTACTTTCGTCGTTACTTAATTCTAACTTGTCGTCGCTTCGCTCCTCCGCTCCTCGCAGTACAAGGCCGTTCGAGAAGACGGCGACAAGTGGGGTTGGGCAGGGAAGCCCCCGAGCATTGTCGCCAGACCCGAAATCGTCCTTGAGGGCAAGTTCGAAAATAAGGGCAAAAAGGAAGAGTGGAGAGAGCTGAACTTCAAGTACAAGCCAGGAAAACTAGACAACCCTCCAGCGTTTGCTGCGCCGTATCAGCCCCGGCTCGACTGGCAGATGTGGTTCGCCGCGTTGGGATCCTACCAGCACAATCCGTGGCTGGTCAGTTTGATTGATAAACTCCTCCACAACGTTGAGGACGTCGTAAACCTCTTGGACGAGACCACCGAGAGCATGGTAAGAATCTGCGAGGAGCGAAGCGACGAGCGACAACCCCGATATTTAAGCGAGTAATCCGGCTGCGCTGGTAGCCTTAGACTACATGCTAAAGCCGCTTGAGGAGCCC
The DNA here is from genome assembly GCA_012489335.1 of Triparma laevis f. inornata. Lineage (NCBI taxonomy): Eukaryota > Bolidophyceae > Parmales > Triparmaceae > Triparma > Triparma laevis. Next base: position 10,399 of record BLQM01000233.1, read on the forward strand.
GCGCAATTCTAACTCGTTAATGCTCGTCGCTACGCTCGTCGCTACGCTCGTCGCTACGCTCGTCCCCACGCTCGTCGCAGGAGGGCGTAACAGAAATTCGAGCGGTCATGTACGACTACGACTTCACCAGGGTCCAGAACGAGTGGAACAAAGGCATCCCGACGAGCGCTTTAATGAGCGAAGAAATCGCCCACGACTGGTGGGCGCGCAGGAACCGAAGAGAGTACATTCCGGCCTTGGCCCGCGACAACGAGAGCGCGAAGGCATTTTTAGAACAAAGTGGAATTGGCGAGAGTTGTGACGAGGAAGCCCACGCCGAAAAATCGGGAGGTCTCGAGTACTGGCTCTATCAGGTGAGGGTTTTATGATTATGGATATGCTCCCGCGTGTCTCGATCACGATCCTGCTAAATGATTCTAACACCCCCCCCCCTACTCACAGGTCCACCAGAACAACGGAATATGGTCCATCATCATCTTCGCGTTCCTAGGGGCGGCTTTTGAGAAGCTCGACGCCATGGGACTGCTGGAGTGGCTCAAAAGGCGATCGAGAAGAGCGAACCGTTGGAACGCATCCGCCTCAGCAAAAGAAGAAGCAGAAATAGAAGCAGAGGCAGAAGCACCGCCGTCTTCCAACCCCACAAGCAAATCCACAAACAAATCCACCAACAAAAAGAAGAAAATCCACTAGGGTAAACCAATTATTTAATCAAAATATTCATCAATTTCTATATTATCGTCGAGCAAATCAAAGTCCAACGCGTCAACATTGATCCTGCTCATCATTATCTGCTCCATGGTGTCGGCCAGGTCCACCGCCCCCCCTACCAGCATCGCGCCAACCACCCTCCCGCCGCTGACTATGCACTTCACGTACTCCTTCTCCTGTTTCACCCTGGTCAATATCTTGACGTCGCCGTCTCCAATCTTTTTTGTCGAAACAATGCTCTTGGCGGGCTGCGACGAGCGTAGCGAGTCGCGTGAAGATTGGAGTAGGCGAGTTAGAATTACGTAGCGGTGATATGGTCGTCGATATTGACACTGAAGCTCATAGCGCAGCTGGATTTCGCGCTCCTCGCAGCGGCTTACCTTGTCAGAGGAAATTGGAGGGTTCCTTGCCATATCGACCTCGCAGCTAGGCTCCACCAGCCCCCCGACCTTGCCCCCGCCCTCGCTGACCTCCTTCGCGAGCCCTTCCTCCGTCATTACGAACTCGTTCATCTTGCCGCCCATTTTCTGCCCGTTGAACAGGCCCAGCAAGACCACCTTCTTGTCCAAAAACGTCGTCTGATGGGCGAACATCTGCGACGAGTACAGAGTTAGAAACAGAGCTGGGAAATCATTATGAGACTCATGAGGAGCGAAGCGACGATGTATTCGAGATATTTCAGCTCGTCGCTCCACTCCTCGTTCCGCTAGCTATCTCCACCACTAACACGCTCACCGCTCCTCGCAACGACAAAATACCCCCTCACAACCTCTCACCTCGAAGCAAAAGTCGCTCTGCAGCTCCTCGTCCATGCCGAGCATGCAGTGGGCAGTGTAGCTGCCTTCAATCTTGGCCTGCGACCAGAGTTGCATTTGGTGGAAGAGTTCATTCTCTTTCTCGAAATCTGAGAAAATCTGTTAGAATAGTTACTATTAAAAATAAATCAGTTCTTTGAACTCACCTGAAAGGTCGCAGCAATCCCCGGCCGCAAAGCAATCTCCCCCAGCCCCAACACAACGCATTTGCTTGTCGACCTTCAAGGTGCCGTGCCGCCCCCTCCTAAAAAATCTACCCCCCTCCTCCCCCAAAACCGAATCAATCACGTACCCAGAGTCCACCCCGCACGCGACAATTAAAGCGTCGCAATCTACGACTTCGTCATCTGACAGCAGAATCTGCGACGAGCGTAGCGAGTCGCATGAATATTGTTGTTTATAAGTTAGAATTACGTAGCGACGAAAGGTTCTTGAGCGTTTAGACTGGAACTACTAGCTCAGACGAATTGAGACCGCAATTGACGTATTCGCAGCGAGAAGCGAAGCGACGAGTTCATAGACCATGAGTCCTCGTTCATAGACAACGCGTTCTCTACTTTTCGAGGAGCACGCCACTAAGGCTCATTGTTACTCCCGTAATCCTCCCATCCCCAGCTCGTCGCTTCGCTCCTCATGAAGCCTCACCTGCGATCGATTCACCGCCCCCCTCAAACCCTCCATTCTCTTCTCCGCATCCCCCCTCTCAGTTTCCGTAAGCCCCGCCGCCAGCGAAAACTTCGCCACCCCCTTCTCCCTAAACGCCACGATCTTGGCCTCATAAACGACCCTCAAATTTCCGCCTCCCTTCTTCTCTTCCTGGGAGAACATTTCGGGATCGAAACCTGCGACGAGCGTAGCAAGTCGCGCGAAGATTGGAGCAAACGAGTTAGAATTAAGTAGCGACGAAAGCGGCTTGAGCGTTTGGACTAAAGCTGCTAACACAAACGAATTACGACCATAATTGTCGTATTGCCAGCTCGTTGCTTCGCTCCTCGCAGTTTCTCACCTGCCGAGGGGAAGCAGAAAAAACCAGGCTTGCAAGAATGGCACGCGCAGCGCGCGTTCGTAAACGGATTTTCGAGGGCGGAAGAAGGTGAAGCTGAAGAAGGCGAAGCTGTAGCGTTCCGGAACTTGTCGAACCAGTAAGGTCCCAAGGCAGCGCCCACGGGTTTCAAACGCGAGGGAGGGTTATCATTACCATTGCCATTATCTCCGGTTCTTTGTTTCTTTCTAGGAACCTCCTCTTCTTCTATATCATCATTACTATTACTATTACTATTACTATTACTGATACTATCACTATTATTATCATTACGCTCAAATTCATCCTCAAGCTTCCGCATCCTATCCGTCAAACTAGGCAGTATAAACGCCGCTGCCGTAGCGTCCAACAGAGTGTGACCTAGAAAACGATCCCTCACAACCCAGTCAACGTTTTGAACGTGGTTCGTTCTCTGCTCCGAGTCTCTGCTCGCCCGAGCGGTTGTTAAGGCGTGAACGATCTCCATGGCTATTGCGCCGTTTCCGACGACGACTATTTTCTTGATGTGGGTGTCTTCTGTCAGGGATTTGAGGTTTTGGACGCTCTCGGCGTCGCGGATCGTGTGGACGAACGAGTTTGAGTTTGAGGTGGAGAGCCAGGAGGGGTTGGGGAGGGGACCGGGGGAGGGAACGGCGCCGACGGCGAAGCATATCTGCTTGTAAGCTATGGTGCGCGAGGCTGAGGAGTCGGTCAAGGAGTCGTTCAGCGTGACTTGGACTGTGTGGGAGGAGGGGTCGGTTTCGGTGACGGACCCTCGAACAAGCTCAACTTTCGGGAACCTAGATCGGAATTCGTCCGGAGTCAAGTCATATATGGTTATTTCCTTCAGCAAAGACGCAGCATTGGTGTTGGCCGAGCTGTTGGCCTCGCTCTCTGAGGCCAACTTCAGGGTTTGCGAAGGCGATATCAGAATGATGGAATGGGGCGTCTCCTGGGTGTGACGAAGCAGTTCAGTGATAACCGACACGCCAGCTACGCCACCTCCGACCACAACGATGCTCATCGTCGTGATGTAGGCACGAGTAGGCGCGATTAAAGCAGGTTTAGATTGGCGATTTTGAGGACGAGGACGGAGAAGCTGATATATATTATGATGCCGGCCGTATAGTGGTTCAAGAGGGAATAAGTGGCAGTTATTAAGTTATGAGCGTAGTGGAAAGAGTAAAAGACACCGGGGTTGCGTGTGGGACGGTGAAATCGACACTGAAATAGGGAAGATAATCTGAGAAAAGTTAGCAGCCGATTTCTCGAAATCTACGTACCACGATGTTCAAGCCTGTCGCCACCCGATGTTCTATTAGAGTGAAGGCTCAGAAAACGAGCAGGAAGCGCGGTAGGGAGGACGAAGAGAAGGAGGATGGGGAAGAGCAAAACGAGGGGTCGGCGGCGGAGAATTTGACAACTTCGACGACGGTTTCCACTGCACCTGCCGCGACTGATCAGTTCATGCACACACCGGAGTTCAGGAGATACTTCGTTGAGTTCGTTATGGGGGATACGTTGATGAATCTGAGGTTGGCGACGAAGGGGTGGAAGGCCGCGGCGGATGCATTCATCGACGAGGGCGTGAAGAGCAGTGCGATGATTGTTCACGATGGGGAAGATATTAATTGGGGTGCAGCTAACGCTCGAAAGAAGATGCGTAAGCTCGTAACACGGGTGGTCTTCCTTCTGAATGTCATGAAGGTCGTAGAGCGTGAATGCAAGCTCGCCGTCAATCTCGTCGTTGTTGATATCCCTGAGGGCGTGGAGAGCATCGGTAGAGGTGCCTTCTGGAACTGCTATAGTTTAACTACCGTATCCTTCCCGACAACGTTAACATGGATTGGCGTTGAGTACTTCACTGGTTGCTTCACTCTAGAAAATATCCATCTCCTCCACACAAAAGTCAAAAAATTAGGTCAACAAGCCTTCTACTTTTGCCCAGAACTAAATTCGATGACGATCCCAGACTCACTTCAAACGCTTGGTTCTGGTGTCTTCGGCAAGCGCAAGAAGCTAGTCCCCTCCAATATAAATGTCAATAACAACAACGCGGTAGTCGCCTACCTCAGCTCTCAACAAGAATAATTCTCAATTTCTTTTCTTCTCAAACAAAGTTCACTCCTTTTATTTTTATTTTTATTTTTAAACAACTCAACACGCGTTGCAAAATAAATAACATTCCACTTTCCACTTTCTTATTCCAATTTCATCATATCATCATATTAATATATAACGCTTGGTACTGCTCAACCATGGCCTCCATTGTCAAGCCCTGCTCTAAAATATACTTCCTCCCCCCCTCCCCGATCCTACACATTTCTCGTCCCCCATTCTCCGCCATTTCCATGATCGCCTCTGCCAAAGCCTCTCCTCCATGTTCCCTCGGAACTTTGCAGTTCTCCCCGTCAATCAAGTACTCGGCGCACCCTCCCACCTTGAAGGCTATTACAGCGGCTCCGGCAGCCATCGCTTCCAGGTTAGCGATAGCCCAAGTCTGAGGAAAGAAACTGGGGTTGACAAAAATGTCCGCTTTCTCAAGAGCAACCTCCACGCCCTCGCTCGCCATCGCCCCCAAAAAGTTCACGCACTCATCGACCCCAAGTTCCTTCGCAACATGCTTCAGTTCCTCCTCCAAAATTCCCGTGCCAACCACGTCAAACACCACCCTGCTCGTTCAAGGTTGGCGTAAGTTTGTTAGAAATGCAAACCGTAAATATAGTACTCCTAGCTTGTCGCTTCGCTCCTCGCCTCACCTTTTATCATCGCACCAATCCTTTAAAATTTCTGCCGCCCTCAGCAGCATCATGGGCGATTTGTCCGGATCCAACCTCGCCACCATTACGACCCTTACTGTACTTCCACCACACATTTCATTCTCCCTCCTATCATTATCTGCACCGCCACCCGGCCGAATCACGGCAAACGGCACCTCCGACTCCCTAAAAACTTCATTATCCCTCACATAAAAAGACGGCGCCACAAACACGTCCACCTCCAACCCTCCAATCAACTTCCTTGGCTCCAACGGCAAATCCATAACCACCTTTTTCACCCCGCATAACTTCGCTAAATCAATCAAATAGTGATCGTGAATTTCGCTGTTCTCCGCGTGATTGAATAAAACCGCAATATCATTTTCAGAGAACGCCGAACAGAGTTCCCCAAACGCCGTTTGAAGGTTAACACCTAAATCGTCAAATTTTACAGCATCACGGAACATCGAAGCAATCTTCTCAGCGTCTGAGTCAGATTTAACCAAATGCCCATTAAATATCGACACCTGCACGCTTTCAACCTCCTTCAAAATCTTGAAAAAACGGCTCTCCCTGTCTTCCCCTAAAAGAGCGTAAGTGAATTGAAAATTATTTGATAACCTTTTGATTTGTTCTAACCAAATTCGACGTTGGCCGTCTATGCCGCCTTTTGTTGGAACGGTGTCTATGAAGATTATACGTGGAGGCGTTTTGCATGTTGTCGATTGTTCTTGTACTTCGCATGTGAATGACGATGTGAATGACGATAAGTTAATGCCATCTAAGTCAAGAACTTGACCGTTTATATCTTGCTGTAGTTGTTGTTCCTCCACTCCAACCACGTCAAATAAAGACCAGCCATCACCTGCCTGAACCAAATGAGTCCCAACCTTGATCCCATCCGCTATCGTCCTAGCCTCTCCATTCTCATTGAACCTCTCTTCGATTTCAAAGTTCTTGTCAAAAATAACTCGCACTGTATCGCCGTTCGAGTTCGAGTCCCGTTTTATAACGATTGAGAGCTCGGAATTGGCATCCAAAGTTAACATGCTCCTGTGCTCTGGCGATGAGATCTCTATACATCTAACTAGACCACCTCCCTTCCATCCCCCAAAAACTACCCCGTACAAAATTATCCAACACAAGCGTCCACCACGGACACATTTTAACATCTTCCGAGCACGTAGAGTCTCCCAGACTCTTGTAATAAAGCAAGGTCCGAAACTCGTTGTAAAAACCACCTGCCTCTTTTCTCCCTCCCCCAGTCAATTCATACTAATTTACCGTTATCAGGGGGCTACCCTTTTATACCCCCCTCACTTGAATCATGCAGTCCTCAAAAATCGCGCCCACAGACAATTCCCCCACCCCAAATATAAACGACAACAACTCTCCTCCTCCCTCCCCTCTCTCCTCCTCCCCCCGCTTAAACCCCCGCGCCCCCCTCACCGTCTCTCAAACCAACCTCGGCGACGACAACGCTACATGTATAATACCCATTAAAAGTAGGAAAATGAGTAATGTGGAGATGAAGCATATCATGGGTTTGAAGGTTCAGGGGGGGAGTAGTCCGAAGGGGAAGGCGGGGCAGATGGCTAGTAGGTGAGTCTGAAACGGACGTTTTACGGAGGAATTAAGCGAAATACACTTTGTTGCTTCGCTTTTCAGTTGAGATAGAACGTTTCAGCTGTGGTAGTAACCTTCTCCCCTCTTTTCTAACCCTTTTCTAACCCCCTGCATACGCATACCTTCAGAGCAATGCAAGCCTTAAATGCCACGAAACAACTAACAGCCTCAATAAAACCCACCTCCGACTCCGTCGAATACAACGACCACGACACCGTCCCCGACTACATGCACCCCTTCTCAAGTTTCAGAAACGCTTGGGACGTTTTTATTTTCGGGGTGGTTAGTTATAATTGCTTTTATACGCCGTTGCAGATTATGATTTTGTTTCAGGAGATTGGGGATATGGTAAGCGGAGTTACAAGAGGAGCGGAGTGATGATCATTAAGCATGAAGCATGAAGCATTCAGTCAACATTTTCTATTACTAACTCGTCGCTTCGCTCCTCGCTCGCCAGGAATGCTACTCCTCCTCCTCCTTCTGGCTCGATCTCTTAATCGACCTCCTCTTCTGGACCGACACCTCCCTAAACTTCTTCTTCGCCTACAGGGACCCCGAGACCAAAATGATAGTCTCAAACCGCAAAGCCATCCGCGGGACCTTTATTCGGAGTAGCAGTTTCACGATTAACGTTATCGCGTCTTCTCAACCCTTCTTCACAGTCTTAACTTGCGAACTTTCCCCAACCGTCATGAGCCGCTCTCTATTAATCTTCTTTCAACTTCCACGTATGATGCGGATATTCCTGTTCATGCCTCAATTCAACACTTTGAAGGCTTATATGAAGGAGAGGAAGAAGATAAAGGTCAACGAGAGTATGTTTAGGATGGGGGTTATACTTTTTTTATTCTTTTGGGGATTACGTCTCTTGGGTGTATGTATTATTCGATGGGGTTTGTGGGGGATGATGAGAGGAAGGCGTGTTTGGAGCCGAGTTGGGTTGTAGGGGATGGGTTGTTGTTTCCGACGCAGGAGTATTGTGATGTTGTGTTGAGTAGTAATGAGACGACGAGGTGTGAAGGTGGAGAAGAGGTTTGCGGGACGATGAAACCTCAAGGAAGGTGAGCGAGAAAACGATTCATTTGAACGTCCCGAGCAAACATCGAAACTCTCTACTAACACGCCCCCCCCCCCCTACCCAGATTCCTACGAGCCATCTACTTCATGATGCAAACCCTGTTCACTATCGGCTACGGCGACAGCGTCATCCCCGTCTCCGACCAAGAAATGCTCTTCGCCAGCATCTTCATGATCCTCGGAACCTTCGTCTACGGCCTCGTCATCGCCAACATGACCTCGATGCTCGCGAATATTGACGTGCTGAGGATGAGGTTCAGGCAGGAGATGGACTCGATGAACGCTTATATGGATATGAGGCATGTGCCTGACGGGTTGAAGCAGAGGGTTAAAATTTATTTCGACTACCTTTACATGAAGCAGTACGGGTTGCTGGAGGAGACGATCTTGGCCAGTCTGCCGTCGAAGGTTCGGCACGACATTGCGTCGAAGAACATGCAGCTCTTCATGGTGGTTCCATTCTTCACGGATCGAGGGGACGACTTCAGCCGGTACATCTCACAGGTGAAAAAGAGAAGGAACGAGATGACAACTGATTTTCATCCATTCTAACGCCCCCCGCCCCCCTTCACATAGCAACTCATCTTGAGAACGTATGCCCCCGGGAGCACCCTGATCTTTCAGCACGAGAAGCAGAGGGAGCTCATCATCATACGGCACGGGCAGATCGAGATAGTGACTCACGGCATGGAGCAGTCGATCTTCTCCCTTCGTCAGGGCGACTTCATCGGCGACTACCAGCTGATTTTCGGCGTCGAGCACAAGTTCGGCGCTAGGGCGGACGTCTTCGTTGAGGTCGTGGTCTTGACGGTGACTGGTTTGCAGAAGGTTTTGAAGAACCCAAACTTCCACTCCCTGGCCAGCTTGGCCACTCACGGGCACTACAGAGGTTGCAAGACCGACCAGGGCGTCAAGAAGACCGAGGAGGTGTACAAGGAGAAGATCGCCAAGTATAGTAAGCTCCACGAGGTGCGCCCAAAAAAATATATCGCGAACTAAGGAACTAAGAAACTAAGGAAATAAGAAACTAAGGAACTAACCCCCCACCCTCCCACCAGAACATGAACAAGACGTCCACCAAAATGCAAGCCATGATGGCCTCCATCGTGGACGAACACGCCGGCATCATGATGCCGGACCACAAGTTCCACATCTACTGGGACCTCATCCTAGTCTTCTCGACCCTCTACCTCGCCATCATGATCCCCATCAGAATCGACTCCGAGTACAACAAACCCCCAAACACGTTCGCCTACAGCCTCATTCTCGATTACCTCATAGACGTCATCTTCTTAATTGACATCGTCCTCAACGCTCGCTACTTTGCGTACACGGATATCACCCACGGCAGGGAGACGGTCGTCACTGACAAGACTTTGATTCAGGCCAATTACACCAAGAGTTTGCGCTTCAAGCTAGACGCGTTTGCGTCGTTCCCCATCGACCTCATCGGATTCGGGGTCGGCAATTGGAGGTACCTTCGCCTCATGCACGGAGTCCGCTTCTTCCAAGTACAGGAGTTCTTGGGGGAGTGGTGCAAGCACTTGGAGGAAGTGCAGGTGAGAATCTGCGAGGAGCGAAGCGACGAGCTGGCAATACGGCGATTATGGTCGTAATAAGTCTCCATGAGGAGCGAAGCGGCGAGTAAAGTCGAGAACGCGTTGTCTATGAACGAGGAATTATGGTCTATGAACTTGTTGCTTCGCTCCTCGTAAAGTAGAGAACGCATTGTCTTGAACTCGTTGCTTCGTTCCTCGCTGGCAATGCTACAATTACGTTCGTAATGAAGCTCCATGAGGAGTGACACGGCGTTAGCAGCTTTAGTATAAACGCTCAAGCCTCTTTCGTCGCTACTTAGTTCTAACTCGTTTGCTTCAATCCTCACGCGACTCGCTACGCTCGTCGCAGGACTACGTCGTTTCGGCCGGAGTGAGGGCCTCTCTGCAAATGACGATCTGGACCGCCGTTCTGGCCACCTGGACTTGCGTCGCCTGGGACATCATCTACTTCAAGAACAACGAGGACTGGCAGGCGGGGGGCATCCTTGAAAATGAGAGTAGGTGAGGAACTGTGAGGACGAAGCCCAGCGAGGAGCGAAGCGACGAGCTGGGAATACGATAAATTGCGCGCTCCTCGCATTGAGAGCATTCTAAACTAACTCGTCGCTTCGCTCCACACCTCGTTAATGCTCCTCGCTA
>BLQM01000233.1:36046-52491 GCA_012489335.1 Triparma laevis f. inornata
CCCATGTTTTCAACATAAAACTGCTGCTCTTCGGCGTTGGTCGAGCCTTAGATGCTCAGTCGACTGACTCTCATGTTGGCTCTTCGCTCAGTGTGCTCATTAAGTATGACTGTTGCCCTCTGCCGGCTCAAGTTAGGCTGTTGCCCTATTGACAAGTGAAAAAAGTTCATCTCACTTGAAATTACCACCCTGTCTTTGCATCTGCGTGAGCATGTTATCGAATTTCTCGGACCAATTAGGCATTTCCCCCCGTCGCTGGGTTTTGAACCGCGTTTTTGTTGTTTTTCCATTGGCCTGAAAACAGCCTTGCTGACACCTGAATCTTAATCAATACCACAATCAAAACCCCGCAATCCCCCGCCTCAAAAACCACGCCTCCCTCCCTACCTACATATCTATCCCCGCATGAGAATGTCGTCCACCCTCTTAACCTCAATTAACAGGAACCTGGCCACCATCTCCTCTCACACCTTTGCCGGCCCTGCCCCCACCATCCTTGCCACCTCGCAAGCATGTTCCTCTCACATTTCCAAATATGACAGCTACCTCTTTGATTGTGACGGAGTGGTCTACCGTGTTTCTGAGAAGATCCCCGGCGCAACGGAATCAATCCAATACCTCCAATCCCAAAACAAGCGCTGCCTCTTTGTCACCAACTCGTCCGGCAGGGACCGGGAGAGCATGAGGGCGAAGCTCAGTAAAGTTCTAGGCATGGAGTTGGAGACGGACCAGATGGTCCCGTCGTGTTTCACCGCCGCCTCGTACATCCAGGAGAACCACCCCAACGTCAAGAAGGCGTTGGTGCTTGGTGATGCCGGGGTCGTATCTGAGCTCGAGAGGGTTGGCGTGGAATGCATCGGCGGCCCCGACGATCACGGGAAGCCGGCCGAATGGACCGAGTCGGACATAGAGAATTACGAGATAGACCCCGACGTCGGCGCCGTGGTGGTCGGCATGTGCACGAACTTCACCTACGCCATGGTCGCCAAGGCCAACCTTTATTTGTTGAACAAAGACGTCGTCTTTGTGAGCACGAATCAGGACCCGTACGATGTGCTGAGAAACGGAAGGCCGCAGCCCGCAGCGGGCGTAATGATCCGGGCTCTGGAAGCGGTGGCGGAGAGACCAGCGACGAACGTGGGGAAGCCTAGTAAGTACCTGGGTAAAATGTTGCAAGAGAAGGTGAGGAGAGAGCAGAGGAGTGTTGAAGCGAGCCGAGGAGCGAAGCGATGAGTTAGTATAACGTGCTTCTAGTATCTTTACTCTCGTAATTATAGCATTGCCAGCTCGGAAGCGAAGAATTTTATAGGACTAACACAATCTTGCAGCTCGGAGTAGACCCGACCAAGGCGCTGTTCGTGGGAGACAGGCTCGACACTGACATTGAGTTTGGAATCAACAACAACATTGACACGGCGTTGGTGCTGTCAGGGTGCTCGACCGGCGAAGTTGTCAAGGACCTGTACGCCAAGGCTGCGAACGGCGAGGACGCGACGTTGCCTACTGTTATCATCCCGCACCTTGGACTGTTCAACGGAGATTTGAGTTCAGACGTAGAAGAGCAAATGAGCAAGCTGTGAATAAAATAAATCTGTGTGGTTAGTAATAAAATTCATTCTGGTTTGATATCTTGTCTCGTCTCGTATTCACCCTCCATTCCCCCCTTGCCCCCTAATGACTGCTCATTCCAACGGCACCCTTGAACGCCTCATCCAGCACCTCGCACAATGTAGGGTGCGTATGGACCATCATGGAAAGCTCTCTGACAGTCGTTCCCTGTTCGACGGCGTTGGCGCACTCCTGAATGAGGTCGGCGGCGTGGATGCCGATGATGTGGACTCCGACAATCTTCTCCGTCTCCTTGTTGAACAGCACCTTGGCGATGCCGGCGCCCTCCCCCTCGGCCAAGGCCTTGGAGTTGGCGCGGAAGTTGCCCTGGCTCTTTCCCAGAGTCCAGCCCTGCGACGAGTTAGTATAAAGTGCTTCTAGTATCGTAACTCGCGGAATTAACACATTCCCAGCGAGGAGCGAAACGACGAATTGAACGAGGAGTTTAAATATGAGCAGCGATTTCGAAGAGCCTCCTCGTGTAATTATGACGCCTTCGTAATCTCGTCGCTCCGCTCCTCGCTAGTTTAGAGTGTTCTTAATGCTTGTCGCTTCGCTCCTCGCTCCTTCGTACCTCCTTCTCGGCCCTCTCGACGGCCTGCTCCTCGGTCAGGCCGACCATGGCAATCTCGGGGTGGGTGAAGCAGGCAGCAGGGACGGCCTCGTGGTTCACGACGTGTTCCCTTCCGCAGATGTTCTCAACCGCGGATATTCCCTGGGCTGATGCGGCGTGCGCGAGCATCATGACTGTGTGTGTGTGGGTGGGGGGGGGGGCGAGTGAAGCGAGCCGAGGAGCGAAGTCCGAGGAGCGAAGCGACGAGTTAGTTTATGATTATTATTACAGAAAGCGACGACTAGGCTTCGTCCTCGCAGTCCTCCTCGCTTCTCACCTCCGTTAGCATCGCCGATGCAGTACAAGTTGTCGATGATTTCTCCGTCAGCGGAAGTCTTGACGCGCATCTTCTCGTCAACCGCAACGAAGCCACGGTTCGTCTCGATGTTCATGGAGTCGAGGCCCATGTCCTTGGTGTTGGGCACGCGGCCCGTGGCGACCATGACGGCGTCGACCTCGATGGTCTCTACGTGCTCCTTCGTGTTGGCGTTGATCATTTTGATGGTGCAAGGCTTCTTTCCGGGCTTCGCGAGCGTAGCGAGGAGCGGAGGAGCGACGCGACGATGAGTTAGAATTACGTAGCGACGAAAGCAGCGTGAGCGCTTAGACTAAAGCTATTAGCGTAGACGAATTACGACCGTAATTATCGCTGCTTCTCACCTCTCCGGGAGTCACCTCAGAAGCGAAGACGCCGAGGCGGTAGTCGATGGGCCTGGGGTGGGGCGAGCGTGACGAGCGGTATTAGCGAGGAAGTTGGATCGGTTGTGTAGGCGGATTGAACGAATAAATGATAATACCAGACTAACACGGCTCGCTTCGTCTTACCTCGGGCGGATGAGCATTCGCTCGGCCTGCTTGGCAATCTCGCGGTCGAAGGTGGGCATCAGCATAGGGAGAGCCTCGATGAAGGTCACCTCGCTGCCCAAAGCGGTGTACACATCGCTGAACTCGAGGCCGATGTACCCGGATCCAATGATGGCCACCCACTCGGGCACGAAGTCGAGGTTCAGGGCTCCGTCGGAGGTATACACGGTCTTCTCATCAACGGTGACGCCAGGGGGGACGAAGGGCACGCTCCCGGGAGCGAGGATGATGTTCTTGGCGGTGTAAATCTTTCCGGATTTGTCAGCCTTGATCTTGTTGGGCCCAGCCAAAATGCCACGGTCCTCGATGACATCAACAGACAAGCCAATCAACGAATTCTCGAGATTCCCCTTGACCGTATTCGCGAGGTTCTTCGCGTGGTCAGCCACAGCCTGGCGATCGTATGAAACCTCGCCGTCAACGCTGATGCCGAGAGATTCGAGGTGGTCGGCGTCCCTCATATCACGAACGCGTCCAGAAGCCGCGAGGAGCGCCTTCGAGGGAACGCAGCCGCGGTTCACGCACGTGCCGCCGACGTCGCGACCGCTGAAGACGGCGGTTTTCAGGCCTTGGCCGCGGGCGTGGAGGGCTGCTCCATGACCACCCACTCCGCATCCTGCGAGGGGGTGGGGGGTGGGGTGAGAGGGCGGTTTGTTGGTAAGGGCTGGGGGTATTAATTTGAGGTTAGGAAACCATCAACTTTAATGCGCAGAGAAAGCTCGAGAGCCTTCAGGAACCTTCAAAAACAAAGTAGGCGCCACACCATCGTTTGCGAAAAATTGCGCACCAATTATTGCGACATCAAAGTCGTACTCAGCTTCAGCGCATAGCTTGGTGCTGCTGATCTTGGGCACAAACGCCGGCGCGAAGCCTTGGAAGGCAGGAAGGAGCGCGAGGATTAGAAATAATCTCATGTTTTCACGATGTCATCAAAATGAGAAAAACGAGTTCCAGAGGCCTGACTACATTGATAAAAGCGCCGAGTAAGCCGGGAAGTTGTGTTGAGGCGAGCTTGATCGGGGGGTTAAGCATGGAGCAGGATGACCTGCATTCTCTACTCGTACACCTCTCGAATTTGTCAGGTAAGGTCCCGCGTATCATGGTCTATACTATGTTCACGCATGAATGTTCATGTTCATGCTAACAACCTTTACACCTTTACAGCACAAGTAACGAACTTAACTTCCCACTGCCGCTCCCTCTCGCTGGAGAACTCACGGCTGAAGGCCACGATCCGCTCTGCGAACCTCATCCAGACTACTGCCTTCTCGAAGATCTCGAACAACACAACCAACCCCGATAGTCTGGCCGATGGTGAGGAACTGCGAGGAGCGAAGCGACGAGCATTAAGAACAATCCATACTAACTGGTCGCTTCGCTCCTGCTACAATGCTCCTCAGCCACAACGACGATGTCGCAGCTGCTGACGGACTGCCTTGCTAGGGAAGAAAATCTCGCTGCCGAACTCGAACAAAAAAACTCTCAACTCCCCGCCTCGCCCAAAATAGAATACTACGCTTCCATCTACACCGAGAACGTCCGCCTCCGCACCCTCCTCTCCTCCTCCAAATCCTTAGAAAAGAAGCTAAAGACGCAGACAGGTGAACTGCGCCACAAAGTCCAAACAAGCGCATCCGACGTCCTCCAACTTCAGAAGTTAACCGAATCAAACGTCGAACTTCAGAAACGGTTAGACAAGGAAATGGATTTCCGCAAGAAACTCCAAGACGACGTAAAAGTCGGGAAGAACGATTACGAAATTAAGCTGATACGGGTTGAGGGGAGATTGAATGAAGTTAAAAAGGCGCTGGAGATTGAAACGAGAGAAAAACAAAAGCAGCAGAAGAAGTACCAGATGTACGTCAAGAAGATTGTGAAGGGGTTTGAGAGGATTAAGGCGAGGAACGAGTTTTTGGAGAGGTGAGGGAGAGGATGCAAATGTGCTCGTTTTATGCATAGTTTACTAACAGAGCGAAGCGGCGAGGATGTGAATGTGCTCGTTTTATGCATAGTTAACTAACACACGCTCGCCGCTGCTTCTCTCGCCTCTTCTCTCGCTACCGCTAACCACAGGTTAGGGAATAATCACTTGGGCCTGGGACTTTTGAAGAGCATGAATACAAGCACTGACGGTGGGAGTATCACGAGTGGGAAAGAGAGCGTTGGAAGTGGGGGGAGTTTTTAAAAGTAGTGTAAATTAGATGAGTTGTGTTTTATAGAAAATATGCTACTCATGTGTTACTCTAACTGTTGTCGCTTATAGAGGCATTCAATCACGTCGTATCCTTATTTAAGGCCAATACTCTTGGGACTAGCTCGGAGCAGCCGCTGCAGACAGCGAACCCAACTTTTTGGAGCGACTCCGGCACCGTCATCGTTTTTAGTTCAACACAGTAGTTGAAGGCACGTTCACCAATTTCCTCAACCGATGCGTGTTCAAGCTCAACTTCCCCCAGACTGCAACATCGGAAGAAGGCGCGTAGAAGCATATTCATCAATTAACTTTAACGTTTCCGGGAACGAGAACAATCATCACGCCGCTCCTCATGTCCTCGTCGATGAACGCGTCAACCACGCGCTTCCTCGCCTTCGTCGCCAACCTTAGCGTCATCAACGTACCCCCCTGAACGAGGCCAACAAGCAACCTCTTGAAATCGTCCGTGAACACGAACTGATCCGTCGTCGCAGGAGCAATGGAAACCGACCATGAAACCGGACAAATCTGCCGCTGCGGCCTTGATGAACACCTCCTCATTCTCACCCCCCTCGTCTTCCGCTCCCCTCTTTCCACTGATGTCTCGGCTTTCATTATCACTATACTTGCAGGCTACAGACTTGGACATCGTGGTACGTAGGTGTCGAGAAATTGACTACTAAACTTTCTCAGATTTTCTTCCCTCAAATTTCAGTTTCGTCGATTATCGCTTTCAGTTTGGAGCGAGGTGGGCTGATAACTTACATACGGCTTTTCAGTACATCAACATTACCTCTCATCGTGCTTAATACGGTTTAATTGCGACAAAGAAAGATTTTGAAGGCCTCAATGGATTACCGTTGAGGTAGCTTTCCGTCCACTTTTCCTCCCTCAAATCTTATACTTACGAACTCCCGCAGAACATGAAAGTACTACTTGTCTACTTCTTGTTCCTGTTCTGCCTCAGTCTCGTAGGTACAGGAAGCTCCTCTCGCACCTCAGGCCGATCTTCCAGGAGCTACTCATCTCGCTCCTCAGTCCGCCCTTCCAGGAGCTACTCATCTCGCTCCTCAGGCCGAACTTCCAGGAGCTACTCAAAGGGTTACTCTACAAGGACGCTCCCCTCCCGCTCCTCAGGCCGATCTTCCAGGAGCTACTCAAGGGGTCACTCCAAAAGGGTTTCCTCGTCCCTTCCCTCAGGCTACTCAAGGGATATACTCCGCTCCAAAAGCCCCCGCCCCTGGTACACTTACCAACTTGGCCTCGGAAAAGACAAGAAATACGTGGGCTTAACTAGCAATCCCAGACGGCGGATGAGGCAGCACTTCTCCGGCTCTGGAGCAAAGTTCACACAGAAGAACCCACCAAAGAAGGTCGACTGGGTAAATAAACACGCTAGCGTGGAGGCTGCGAAGAGGGCGGAGGCTTTGGCATACTTTAGAGCAAAGAGGCAGTTCGGAGACGGGGTGAGGGGAGCGGGACACACAAGATCGGACTAAAAATCATAAGAGTTATTTTACTTCATCAAAACATTTCACTTTTTGTTCATATTTCAGGTTCGACCTGTCTTAGAGCGCTTCTTAAGGTCCTCCTCGATTTCTTGCTCTTGATGAACGTCAAATCGTCATCGTAGAATCTAACGTCAATGTTGGAGGGGACTAGCTTATAGCAGTTGAAGAAGACTTCGGTGCCGAGCTTTTGAAGCGAGTCCGGGATCGTCATCGATTTTAGTTCTGAGCACTCATAAAAGGCTTGATGCCCAAATTCTTGAAGGTTTGTGTGGAGGAGATCGACATTTTCTATCTTTTACTCAAACTTTTACGTATCACGATGTCCAAGTCTGTAGCCTCTGAGTCTAATGATGGCCATGAGACGCTAGAACGAGCAGGAAGCGCGACGGAGAGGACGAGGAGGATGTGAATGGAGAAGGAGCAATCGAGGGCATGGCGGCGGAGATTACGAATACTACGACGACAGTTCCCGCGGTGGTTGATGCGTTCATGCACACGCCTGAGTTTAGGAGACACTTCGTTGAGCGACTGCTAACTTTTCTCAGGTTTCCTTCCCTCAAAATTCATCTTAATTTCTATCAATATCTACGTTCATACAATCGCAACCGTTCATTCGCAGAGCATTTTAAACACGTCCCGTACTTCTCCTTTAAAAAAGTCACTCCAATCCACCGTATTTCCAATTCCCAAGCCTCCGCCTCGAAACCACCACAAGCCATGTCGACCCAACTCTCAATAACCTCCTCCAGCCTCCAAATTCACGCTCCCTCCCAGCCCCTCACAATCCTCTCCCTCTCTACCTCTCTCCCCACCCGCTACCCCTCCTCCACGCCCCTCCCTCCCACCCTTGCACCCTCCTCCACCTCCACCTTCGCCCTCCTCTATTCCGAATCGTCCTACGTTCTCCTGGATGTAAAAAAGGGTACCTACGCAAAAGAGGTTAAGACAGAAGAGGCTAATTTGAAGTGTGTGGTCGAAGATGGAGGGAGGGTTGTGAGGTTGACGGAGAGGGGTGTTTCGGTGGATGAAGCGGCGAAAGTTGTTAAGCGTGTTAAAGGTGAGAAGAATAGTACGGACGTTTGTTCCTCGTTCACTTCATCGTCTACTTCATTCTAACACACGCTCACACCAAACTAACGCTCGCTCAGTCCCCAAATCGTACACCACCGACTCCACCACCCTGCACTACCTCAGCCCCAACACTTACGTGCTGTCCTCCCCCTCCGGCACGATCCAACTGAACATCGTCACCGGCTCCAAAACCCCAATCACCAAGACCTTCCTCACCACGGTCAACAACCTAGTCGTGTCCTCCGCCAGCAACCTGCTTTACATCGGCGACGATGCCGTTTCCTCCTTCAAATTGAAGTCCTCCGACACCGTCAAATACGTGACCTACGACTCCACCTCAGACACCTACCTCGTGACAATGTCCTCCTCGATCCTCCGCCTCTCAAAAACCTCCGACGAAATGAAAGTCGAAAAAAAATACGACCAAAAAACCGCCCTAATCGCCTACCTCGACTGCTTCTACACCGAAACCGGCGTCCAACGCCTCTCCACTAAGAAGCGCGACCTGAACATCGACAGCGTTGAAGTTTCCTCTGTCAAAAAAACCAAAACGGACAACGCAAACACCAACAACTTCAAATCAGTCGAAGAGCGTTTAAACCTCCTCCGCTCCGACTCCATCTCCTCTGAAACCTCCTCAGTAGTAGAAGTAGGCCGCGACGATCTCCACGCCGTTTTAATCCAATCCCTCTCAACCGGAGATCGTCAAATGCTTGAAGGCTGTTTTGAGGAGAAATCAAGTGACGTTATTACATCCACACTACGAAAGTGTAGCCTAAAAGAAGCTGAAAGTATTCTAGCGAAGATCACGAGTAGAGTGGTTAAGAGGCCTATGAGGATGTTGGAGTTGAGTCCGTGGATTCAGGGGATTGTGGCGGTTTTTAAGGGGAGGGTTAGAGGGTTGGAAGGGTTGAGGAAGTTGATTGAGGAGAGGACGGAGGGGGTTAAAGAGTTGAGGGAGTTGGAGGGGAGGCTGAGTTTGATTGGAGAGTAAAAATTATATAATTAGGAGTGTAACGTTTTTTCACTCAAATCTGTGATTGTCATGCTTCGTTTTTAGAATGTATTCACACACGCTTCTTCATCTTGGTCTTGTTGCAACCCATGGCCAGCCAGCAGGTCATCACTGTTGCTTGTCCTCCGCCAGTGTGGTGTTTGTGAGTGGGGTGCTCATAGTATGCCGCCTCAAATCTTACGAAGTAAAGGGAGGAAGTGAGTAGGTTAAGGGTAAAGAGAATCCTTATTTTTATTTCCCACGCCTTGTCCCCAGTTCTGCAAAGGACGCCCGAAAGAGGAGGGTGTGTTATGAGAATTCGTGAACTCTAGTGCACCAGCGGAAGCCAACTCTTCATCTTGATCTCCGGATGCACCTGATACACCTATACCAGCTATAATCTCATTATCAGAATTACGAACTACAACACCTCCAGGGAAACACGCTAAGTCACCCAACATCGCCATGTTGTTCATTTGACTGATTTTTGCGGGGTTGGGGGAGGTTGAGGTAGAAATGTATTTTTGACTGAATTTGCGGGAGGATATGCCGAGGCCTACGGCGACTTTTGCTTTTGATAAGGCGTATTTGGGGTAGAGGAGGGGGGGGCAGTTGTCTTGGGTTGCTGAGGCGAGGGTGTGACCGGAGGGGGAGAGGATGTGGATGGATATTGGGGGATAGTTTTTGGAGGTTTGGAGGGAGGTTATGCGGTTTATGGCGGAGAGGGCGGAGCGGAGGAGAGTCATAAATGTGTGCTAGGTAAGGTTAGGCGAACGGTATACAGGTGTGTCGAGGACGCCCGATCTTCTTCAGTGGGGATTGGCTAGAATCCCTTTTTGGGGCATCTAGGTGTGTGTTGAGTGGATTGAGGGGAGAATGATGGGGTATGAGAGTAGGTTGAAAGGGTAACAGACTTCAGACTTCGGGGTAGCGTGTGGGGAGAGGAAATCGACGAAACCGAAATTTGAGGGAAGAAATCTGAAAAAGTTAGCAGTTAAATTTTCAAAACCTAACGCACGCGATGTTCAAGTCTGTAACCTACGAGACTCATGATGCCCACAAAAGCCGAGAAACGGGTGGGAGGATGGGAGCGGGCGACGAGGGGAATGAGGATGAGGAGGGAATTCTCGACCTCCCTCCGGCGGCGAGTTTGCCGATTTCGACGGTGGTTTCCACTGTCTCTGCGACGACTGATCAGTTCATGTTTACACCTGAGTTCAGGAGACACTTTGTTGAATTCGTTCCGGTTGATGCGCTGGTGGCGCTAAGGTTGACCACGAAGGGGTGGAACACTGCAGTGGACGAGTTGATCGACGAGGGAGTGGAGAGCGGCGCGATTATGGTTCACGGTGGGAATGATTTGAAGTGGAAGAGTTATTGGGAGGAGCGACATAAGTTCGTCTCGCAGGTGGTCTTCCTTCTAAATATTATGAATGTCGGAGTTCATGCCTGCCGCTTCGCCATCAAGCTCGTCATTGTTGATATCCCTGTAGGCGTTAAGAGCATCGGTGAATCTGCCTTCTATCAATGCGGTAGTTTGACTACCGCATCTTTCCCGACGATGTTAAGGTTGATTGGTGCATTCGCCTTCCTTGCTTGCACCAGTCTAGACAATGTCGATCTCCTCCACACAAACCTTCAAAAATTAGGTCTTCAAGCCTTCTGCGGTTGCTCAGAACTAAAATCGATGACGATCCCAGACTCGCTTCAAACGATTGGTAGTTGTTGTCGAAGACTCGGCGAACAAATCTTCTCCAGCATTGACGTTAGCGGCTGGAGTGGTGATGTGGTTGTCGCCCATCTCCGCCCCCAACAACAATAACTAGAGTAAACTTTCCAACCCAAAATCACCACTCATTAAAATAATAAAATCAATAGATATCCCCGTTTCATCGATAATAAAATAATCTTTAAATTCTATTTTTTTCAACGTATCACAGCCCACTCTTCTTCTCCCGTACTAGCCCAGTAATCATCCTTAACCATCCCAACCCAAATTCCAATCTCCCCAGCTTGCTCTTCACTGCACATGACCCTCTGCCCCCCCGCTCCGCTATCCACAATAACAACCCCAATAGCACCCGCCTTCTCCAAATTAACTACTTTGTCACCAAATCCACACCCTCCTCCACGCTTCACGACAGCCACGGATCCGAGGACTGCGACGAGCGAAGCGAGTCGCATGAACGATTGGAGTTGTCGAGTTAGAATTGGATGAGGGTGAAAGCGGATTGTGCGTTTAGACTAAGGCTACTAGCGCTGATGAAATACGACCGTAATTATCGTATTCCCAGCTTCTTGCTTCGCTCCTCGCTGCGGCTCACCTTTAACTTGAATGTCGTCTAAGGTGCATCCGAATTCGGAGTTTCCTCGGGCTTTGGTTATTTTTTTTAGTTTTTGAGGTGTTGTAGGGTATTCTGTTGATCCGAACCTGCGAAGAGCGTACCGAGGTTTGTTAGAAACGAGTAGCGCGAGGCGACGAGGATGTGCCGCTCATTAATGTTTGCTCTTGCTCCTCGCATTAAGAACATTCTAAACTAAATCGTCCCTTCGCTCCGAGGCTGCTTCGCTCGCAGATGTTGATCCCTCACCTCGCCCAGTGTATGTCATAATTTCCTGCTTCAACCTTCAGAATTCCTTTATCTTCATCAACTTCTACTTCCTCTCCTCCGTAACATCCTATGTTTCCTTCGATTTCACCGCCGGACATTAAGACGCCTAGGAGGCTTTCGCCGACGTCCCAGCCGAGGCTTCCGACGCCGATGGGGGCTGTTATCCCGCCGCTGGGGATGTCCATTCTTGACGGTGTTGTGTTTACGATGATAACGAAACTGACTCGGAGCGAAGCGGCGAATTAGAATATATGCTATAATCGGTATCGTCGCTTCGCTCCTCAGCTCGCCCTCTCTCACCTACTCGTCAACCCGTTGGATACCTTATCAGGCATTGCGCACTTTCCCCTTCTAGCTAACACTATCGTATCCTTGCCGTACTCCTCCCCCTTCGCTGGCTTTTTACACAAATCAACATCCTCTAACCCCGCACTGCTTACTCCCAGCTTCTTCCCAACCCCCTCCCCACACTTAACTTTAACCTCCCCCCACTTGCTCGTACTCAGATCATAACTCCCCGCTAAATTAGTCGGTTTAATAATGTTAAGGATCATATCTTCACCTCCAACTCTAACGCTATCATCATCATTACTAACTCCACCTTCATCAACAACTGCAACTTGCGCCGAAATAAACTTTATCAATCTCTCATCACATTTCCCGATAGCCTTCACAGCAGATCTAACATCCTTAACTATATCACCACAAACTTTAATTATACTATCACCTACTTCAACTCCCCCTTTCATCGCCTGCCCTGTTACACTCTCAACTAAAACCCCATCTTCCTGCAAATTGAAGGTTAGACCTAGACTTACTTCGGGGTCGAATTTTAACGTGAATTCGAAGGAGTGTCCGAGAGCTCTGGTTTTCTTGAAGTGGGCTTCTTCTTCTGCGGACTTTGTGAAGCCGTAGATGTGTTTATCCAAACGAGCCTGCGAAAGCGGCGAGTCGATGAGTTAGTATAAAGTGTTTTATCGGATGTTATTGTAGGGTTCGCTGAGCAGCGCCGAGGTGATAATGGTGCTCACGGACGTGTTCTGTACATGCAGTGCCTCTTAGTGAAGGCAAAGCCATCCTGACCAAGTTACATAAAACGACGCAAAAAGTCATCGTCGGTTGTGAACAAGATCGACTTGCTCGACAAGGTCAAGAATTTCAAACACCACCACCTCCCTCGACTCCCATCCCGCACAACCTCCGTTCCCTCGGCAGTGGCTAAGGTGCGGATGCTTCTCCCCAACGACGCTCGCTATCATCCCGATCTCCTGCAACCACCAAGCAGAACATCCCGACGCTCAAGCGCCTTCTCACCTTCTTCTCAGCTTTAATCATCTCTTCTTCTTTCCTCCTCTCCTCTCCCTGCATAGCATCCAGTCTCTTCTTCTCCTCCTCCTCATGTTGTTTCTTCAATCGAGCTTGCTCGGCTAACTTCACCTTCTCAGCCCTATCCTTTTCCATCTCCAGGAGTCTCTCCCGGTTCGACGCTTCAGAAGCAGCGTTGTTTTTCGCTGCATCTCTAGCAAACTGGGAGGCGCTGGCTTGCTGTTGAGCGGCAGCTGCTTCACGAGCTGCGGAAGCCTTCATTCTTTCCCCCTCGTCGCGGACGGAATTCATTCGAGCCCTGCGACGGAGCGGGGGCGAGCGATAAGCGAGACCGAGTTACGCGGAAGCGAATCTCACGTTAGTTTAATACATGTTCTTACAGCTGCGCATCCTCGTTGCGTTCACTCTCCTTTTCCTCCTCACCTCTCCTCATCCTCCCTCCTCTTCTCTTCGTCTTTAACCTTCTTCTCCTCCTCCCTAATCCTCGCCTCCTCCTCCGCGTTCTCCCTCCTATCAATTTCTATCTTTATCCTTTCCATCTCTTTAGCCTCTTGTTCAGCTTTTTTCGTCATCCTAATTTTTACAAGTGAGTGCTCGACTGTGTTAATGATGCAAAAACAGCACTCGTTTTATTACTGTCTTTTTGTTGTTGTTGGGAATAGTGCACTCACCTCTCATAATTAAAATCATACCTCCTCCTCCCCGTCGGCCTCAAAACAAGTTCATGAGGTTTCTCAATATAGCTAACATGCATAAACCCACTCACTTTACCATCCGTAAGCACTGGAAAAGCGTACCCACCTTCTCCAAAACTTTTAGGGGATGTCAACATGTCAGAGAGATCATACGGTGATACATTTACTTTCGTATTTCTATCAATATTAATTGATATCAGTAATTCATCGGGCATTAATACATTCGATTTTTTAATTTTATAACCTAATGGTGATGCTGTTATTGTTGAGTTATTATCTGAGGGAGAAACGAAATAAGGTTCTAATATAGTTGAGTCGAATAATAACCCTTGCTTCCTTGGAGCATATGTATAATCTAATAAAGGATCAGTTAAATTATTTTGGATAGCAGTAGATGTTGATTCACGGATATGTGGGGGGATTATTGAATCAGGATCAATTGAAAGGGACGCCTTGAAAAAAGAGAGGAGGATAAAGATGAACAGGGTTTTACGAGGAAGGAAGGGGGGGGAGGGATTCATTGATTATTGGGAGGTAGGGATGGATGGGGAGAAAGAGGGAGGTTAAGGGGGCGATAATAAGATGGAACGTGTACGAGTGTGGCGTAATTGGGAAATAAACTAACTGCGAACAAAACAATGTCCCCCCACAAGCGTATGTGATGTACCGGGGGGGGGGTTGAAGAGGAGGACGGAGGATAGGAGGGAAGTCAGCGAGGGGAGTATATAAGTTGGGCTGGGGCAAGTAACGTTCTGAGTGCGGTTTCCGTGAGAGGGAGAGCAGCAACAAGACAGGTAATGACCAAAAACCTTGGACATGAGCATTTGGTGATTGCCTAATCGTCCTACTTTCAAAACTAAAACGTCGACAAATCCGAAGGATATACACAACAACCTAGAACTCCATCTACCCACCTACTTAACAGCACTCTCCCATCCCTCTGCCAAAAATAAAACCAACCCAATTTAACCTTCCCGAAAACTTAACAGCCCACACAAAACCATGGGAGCCCTAGGAAGTACTCCCGTCTTGTCCCCCTTCGATTTTTTCAAAGGCTGGCAGCTCTCTCAAGCCCGGGACATCCTGTTGGCTTATAGAAGCCGTGATTTTGATTTCGGGATTGATGCTAGTGTTGTTACGAGTTTGATCGGAGTAAGTATTGTCTCGTGCGGGATGGGGTTGCAGGAGGAGACTGGCGAAGGCCAGGGAGGCGGGGCGCGGGGGGCGTGTGAGCGTCCGGGATGATAATGAGCGACTAACGTTATAAACGTATACTAACACAAAACTCACCCCCAACACAACAGGGCGACACCCAAATGGCCGAGAATATCGTTAAAGCCTTCTCCCCCACCTCCGGCGTCGTAAACGCTCTCTCCTTTTTATCCGCCGTAATCCTTCTCTCCAACGATCTCGAATCCCCCAACCCCACAAAATCAAAATCCGACCTAATATTCGACACCTTCGACTTCCAGGAGAGTGGAGACATGAGTTTGGACGAGATAACAATCTTGCTCTTGAGTGTGTGTAGAGCTTGTAATGTTGTGACCGGGGGGGGAGCGGATCCGAGTGATGAGACTATGGAGCAGGTGAGAAACGATAATATATTGGTGATATGTATAACTGCGAGAGCGATTTTTACTAACACGACCGAGCTACTGCATATGTCACTAACCTTCTCTTGCAGTTCGCTCTCGTCATGTACCAGTCAGCCAACAAGGAAATCACTCGTTTCATCTCCCGAAAAGAGTTTGGAAGTTGGATCGCAGAATGGGTAGGAACCGACAACGTAGACTTTGCATATTTGATGTCTCGATTTGCTCCCTCGGCTTTGATCACGCCTGAACAGCAGGCGGCGTTTGAGATGCAGGCGAAGATGGATGTGGAGAAGGCGGAGGAGGAGGAGAAGATGAGGAGAGACATGGAGCTTAAGAAGAGGTTTGAGATTGAGGAGAACGCGAGGAAGGTGAGACGCGGAGAGGAGCGAACGCGACGAGGCTGGGAGTAAGATATTTCGCTATTATAAGACCATTAAGCAGAACATTCTAAACTAACTCGTCGCTTCGTTCGCTGCTCCTCGCTACGCTCGTCAGGAGGCGGAGGAGAAGATCAGGGTGGAGAGGGAGAAAGTTGCGGCGGAGAAGGCGGCCGAGGAGGCCAGAATTGAGGCCGAGAGGAAGGTGGAGGAAACGAGGTTAGCCGAGATTAGGAGGGTTGAGGATGAGGCGAGGAAGGTGGAGGAGGAGAAGAAGAGGGTGGAGGAGGGGAGAATTGCGGAGGAGGCGAGGAAGGTGGAGGAGGCGAGGAAGGTTGAGGAGGCCAAGCTGAAAGAGAAGGAGGAGGCGAAATTGAAGGCGGAAAGTGACGCTGCGGCAACTAAATTGCAGAACTTGAAGAGGGCCAAGGATGCCCGGGAGAATGTCCAGGCTCGAAGGGAGTCTTTGGCGAAGCTCGAAGCCGAGGCCAAGCAACTGGACGACGAGGCCAAGGAGAAGGACGCGCCGCCGACCTTGACCGAAGCACTGCTGGGCGTCGCTAGCGGAGAGGACGCTGACGCTGCTGCCACCAAGTTGCAGAGCGTGCAGAGGGTAAATTTGGCGAAGCAGAAGGTGAGACAAGGCGTCACGAGGAGGGAAGCGCTAGTAGCTTTATAGCTTTAATCTAACTCATCAACGCACATCTTCAACTGGCTACGCCCATCGCAGGTCGAGGACAAGAGGAAGGAATTGGAAAATCTTCAGGAGGAGGCCAAGGCGGCTGGAGGAGGGTTGGACGGAAGCTTGAAGGGTTTACTGGATGATGCCGCGGATGTTGAGGAGGACGATGAGCAGAGTAAGATTCGTGCTGCGCAGGCGAAGAGGGGGAGGACCCACACTGTGGAACACCATTCTGCGCCGGAGGCGATGAAGGCCTTAGAGGCTGCGGGGAAGTTGGCGAGGGGCGGAGAGGGGGAGGGGGGG
>BLQM01000233.1:65124-78763 GCA_012489335.1 Triparma laevis f. inornata
TAATTTAAGTAAAAAGAGAGATAATAAGTGGGGAAATAAATCCTGCAATAATTTATCACTAAATGGAATTCTTTCTTCTTCTTTCTTGTCCGAGCGCAAGGTCAAAAGTAGTCCTCCAACTAATTCGTATATCTTGTCCGAGCGCAAGGTCAAAAATAATTCTCTCTTGGTTCCTTACAATTCAAGGCAACATCCAAGGGGTGTGTAAAAAAATGATTTGGTCGTGAATCGTATTGTCGCGTATGATGTACCGTATATATGTATGCTGTGCGGGAGTCGCCAAGACAAGGTTTGAATAAGCGGAGATTCTGTTAAATATTTCTGGAAGTGACACTACGTTGATGTCGTTTACGTAGAGACGTTGGTGGTTTTGAGGGTGGCGACGAAGGGGTGGAACGCTGAGGCGGATGAGAAGATCGACGAGGGCGTGAGGAGTGGAGAGTTGATGGTTAACGATGTGAATGATATATTTTATCGTATGAACATAGGCGAGAGGCGTGAGCTCGCAATGCGGGCGATCTTCCTTTTGAATATTACAAAGGTCGGAGAGTTCCTGCACCTATGCTATCTATCTCGTCGTTGTTGGTATCCCCGAGGACATTGAGAGCATCGGTAAATCTGCCTTCAGGTGATGCTATAGTTTAACTACCGTATCTTTCCCGACGACGATAACATCAATTGGTCCATATGCCTTCAGCGAGCGCTTCAGTCTAGAAAATGTCGATCTCCTCCACATAAACCTTCAAGAATTAGGTACAGGGACCTTCTATGAGTGCTCAGAACTAAAATCGACAACGATCCCGAACTCGCTTCAAACGCTTGGTCGCTGTGCCTTCTACGACTGCTCCAAGCTAGTCCCCTCCAGTATTGATGTTAGCGACTGGTACAATGGCACAACATCTGAGGTCATCACCTACCTCCGCTCCCAACAAGCCTTAAAAACGAAATCTTATATCATGTTTGGATAGTAAAGTTTGGTTTACTTATTTTTAAATTCAGAGATGATGTTAATAATCTCTTTCTCGATAACTTTCAATATCATTCCCCCCGAATCATCCTTCAAATCAACTTCATAATCACAACTAACCAAACACGGCCATTCTGTTTTAATAGAAATCCTCTGCGCAATCTGTAAACTAATTGTTTCATCATTAGTATCCCCACCGATAAGGTGGGATGTTGTGGGGAGGGTTGAGTTGTCGTAGTTGTTTTTGTGAGGGAAGGAGACGCATAGACCACCGAATTTAGCTTGGGTTTGACCGGACCCGATCCAAACGTGGCAGGAGGTTTTGGAGAAGATTGTTAAGGAGATTGGGATTTTTGTGGTGCTGGGGGTGAGGGAGACGAGAGAAGCGAGCACGAGGAGCGAAGCCAGACCGAAGCGACAATTTAGTTTATAATGTTATTAGTATTTCGTCGCTCTCCTTCCACATTCTCGCCGCTCCTCAACAAAATGTTTGTCCTCTCGATTCCTCACCTCATCGGATTGATCGTCGACGTATCAATTAAACGCTGAACGATTTCAACAGTCGGTTCAACAATTGAAGTGATTGTTGAATCATCCGTTTTTTCAACTAGAGAAGACATCTGGGGTGTTTGGTGTTAGTTTAATGAATAACGTCTCCAGAATAAAATATTTCGCAATCAAGTTGCTCATTGAACAATAATCGTAAATAATACTGTCAACATTTCAAATCTTTATTCGATTTATAGTCGTAGATTTTTGTTAGGTGATATATTGAAACAATGTCAGAGGCGCTGTAGCTTTCGTCAACGTGTCCGTGGTGCCTTTATGGCGGTAACACCAACAACATCAATCACGAGCCTGACCCAAAGTCACAACGGGTAGCTCAAACCTCCAGATATTTCGAGGTGAGAATAGTCTGTGCATTCTACATCTTAAACTGTGTCGTTATTCGATCGACTTAAACTAGCAATCAAACGAAGTAAGTAAGTAACTTACCGTTTCTAAGGAGAGGGAGATTGTTAGTCATGGCGTGAAACCGTCTATAAAAACGTCTGAGAAATGCGGAAACAATCACGTAAGAGAAATCAAGCGCTTCAAAGGACAATGCGGAGATATCATTGAAGCGACCGTCGAACTAAGTTCGATGTGCACGTGACTTACCGGAGAGAAAACCCTAAGCGTTGCTAAAATGTCGTAAGCGGTGCCGATTCCGTCGAGTGGAGTTTTGGTCGTAGAACTTTTAATTTAACGTGAGAAGTTTAGAATCGGTATATAGCTGCAGCGTATGTGTGATGTGTGTACTGGTCAATAAAAATGAGTTCAAGAAGACAGTGCGAGATGTAGATTTTGTGTATCTCAAAAGGTCCCTCAATTTCAATTCATCGATTTCAGCGTCTCACACGCAACCCCGAAGTCTTTTACCCTTTCTACACACATTCGTAGCATACAAATCCCATCTTAACCACTTCAACACGCACTAAACGACCCCAAAAAAGAAATTTAGTAATCCCCCTCCAATCCTGGCTGCGTGACACTCCTCCTATTTACCCCTCATCCACCGCCCCCCTCACGCATCCACGCACGCGCCGTCCACAACAATAAGTAACCCTGAATCCTTCGACGATGAATACCCTCTAAGCTCTTCTACCACAATTCTAGTTCGTCTAGAACCCTCAACAAACATCCGCAATACTTGCGACACCCGTCGGCGTCGCTCCTCACGTCGTGGCCCTGTCACGATTCATGACGCTGATATCGCTCTCGGTTTAATTAATTTACCCGATTACATGTTCTATGATAGCATCAATCCTGACGCTGATATGCCTGACCCTGATATGCCAGAATTAATCGAATTTAACGATGGTCGCTTTACTCCAAACATCGTCGATCAAATTTCTTCGATCTCATCTTGGAGTTCAAGTATACGTCCATTACAAAGGTCGCGCGGAGAGCGACCAACGAGGAACCAGGAAACACTCAGAGAAAATGAGAGCAAGGAGGATGATGATTCAGTTCCGGAGTTAATCGATGATCATGATTTGGTTCTCGAAGTTGACGTTGAGCGGAGCGTGGACCCAGTGCGAGCGGAGGTGTTTCGGGGAGGACGATCACGAGATCGAGGCAGGAGACCCGCAAGTCTCTTGTACGTTACCCATAATCGCTTTTTTTGGAGTGAATTTAGGGGTGACGACGAAGATAACGTCAAGCCAATGAAATAATGAATGATGACTTTTTATATCGTAAAAGAGTTATCATTACTCGTAATCTCCGACATTTGAATTCCCTCTTCTTCCTCCCACCCTTCATTTCTTCTTTCACCAACTAAACATCTTAATCTATCTTGACTTTCATTAACATTAACTTCTTTAAGACGTTCTCTTTGTTTCTCAACAATCCGTAATACAATTACAGATAGGAAACGTGATAATACAGCCGCGCAGAAAATCGATGATAACTTTTTCGTTATACAAGAAAATCGTGTTAGAAAATTAATGGAGTAAGTAAGTCGCATTGAACCAAAATTAATGCACGTAAATGAGGTGCTACTCACCTCGATAAAAGGATCGACATTATCTAATCCGATAACACGCAACGCTAACCGACCTAAATTACCTTCGTCACTTCCATCTCCTACGAACTTTAATGCTGCTGGACACTCTTCTACACCCCATAAACCCTGCGAGGAGCGAAGCGACGAGTTAGCTCAGAATGTTCTTAATGCAAGGATAAGGAGCATTCGTTCCACATCCTTGTCGCTTCGCTCCTCGCTCCTCACTCCATTCGTACCTCCAAATCCGTATAGTTATACGCTCTAACACTATCGCTAGCATCACAAGTAGCGCTCAAATAACAACACAAAAAATCATTAACTACCAAAGCCCTCTGCGTAATCGCCGGCACAGAAATATAATAAATAGGTCTAAAAAACATTGGTATATTAGGGAGTTTTATTAACAACCCACCGAAGAGTGTACCGCCACCTAGTACGAGGAAGAGCATGTTGTAAACATAATTCTCTTCATTAAACATACAACTAACAAAACAAATAACACTCTGCCAACTAACAACACCACATGTAAGTGTCGTAATACAAAAAATTATATTAGTAGGATCTGGATTCATAGAGTGAAACATATAAGCGGATAAAAGAAGGATTAATGAGTGAAGAAGACCACGAGGGATTTCAGTTAACATACAACAAAGGATATAAGGACGATTAGATATTATATGACGCTGGGGAGGGTGTTGTTAGTAAATTTTTAGATGTAAGGGTTAAGATTTTAAGAGGACGAACCTTACGCTCGTTCAAGAATATTTTCCTTTCAGACATATACTCAGGTACGAGTATTAAATACTCCATTATCATCGCAACGCTACTAATCATTAGTAATAGCATGAATGTTTGGTAGGGTTTTTCGAGTTCATCTTTTGGGTTGATGTTGAGGTTTTGAGAGGTATGGGAGGAGTAGGAGAAGGCGTAGGAGATTATTGAACCCATTATTAACATGCTTAACCTGAGGACTTTTGTTAGAAATTAGTGACGATGATGGTGTTCAAGCTGGGTTATCAATTTTCTTACCAGCCTTTCATGGTTTTACCAGGGTCGGAGTTTAACCGCATGTAACGGCGAGCGAAGAGGTAGGTGGTTTGAGCAGAGACAGAGAGGCTGGGAATGGAGCCTCGTGTTTCGGTTGGATTCAAGCACTGCTCTTTGATGACGTTGTCGACGGCTCGAGCGTACTCGGAGGTTTTGTACTGTTCGATGAGGTTGGTGGATTTGGCGGTTGTAGGAGACAACGATCTGGAAGGCTTGATGGTGACGTCAACTTCGTCATCGTTGTCTTCGAAGTCTTTGCCTTCTCCCCCGCCGCCGACGATGCCGTAGCCGGCCCTCTCGTTCTTGGTCATCCTAGTGCTGTCCCTGATTTTGTTGACCAGTTTCTGCCACGTCCGAGGAGTTAGTTTAGGATTTTATTGTTGTTCGTTCCTTGCAGCTTCTCATCTCACCTTCACACCCCCGACCCCGACCCCGTTTTCTCCACTCGTCTGGGTGGAGTTGATTTTGGAGTGGTTGGAGTCGCTCAGTCCCATGGCGTCAATGACAAAATCGGCCGGGTTGTCGTAGCTGTTCAAGTTCAGCGAGCTGAACTTGTTCAAGTAAGATGCCGCGAACTGCACCGATTTATGTGTTAGTTAATGAAGTTCTAAAACAAAAAGAATCTTCATCGTAGCTCGACTCACCTCCCTCTCCCCACTGTAGACGACTCCACCACCCTTCCCCAACAACACCACATTGTTGAACATGTCGAATATCTCAGCTCTGGGCTGGTGAATGGTGGTGATGACGGTGCGGTTGTGCTTCGAAGCCAGGCTCTTCAAAGACTGGATCAGCTGGAGGCTGGTGGTGGCGTCCAGGCCCGAGGTGGGCTCGTCTAAAATTAGGCAGCCTGGGGAGCGCAGAAGTTCGATGGCGATGCTGAGCCTGCGCGAGTGGCGAGCGAAGCGAGCCAAGGAGGGAGGGGGGGCTAGTTTAGAATGAATCTTAATGCGAGGACGGCGAAAGAAGCGAGCCGGGGAGGGGAGGGGGGAGTTGAACTAGGAGTTTCAATATGAGCGGCTGTTGTTTTCGAAGAGCCTCCTCGTTGTATTTATGACGCCTTCGCCGTAATTTGGTCGCTCCGCTCCTCGCTAGTTTAGAATGATCTTAATGTGAAAAGCGCGTGATTGTTGTATTCCCAGCGACGAGTTCATAAGCAATGCGTTCTCTACAATACTCGCTCCTCAAGGAGCCTCGCTACGATCGTAATTGTCGTAGTCCCAGCTCGTCGCGCACAATAGTCGTATTCCCAGCTCGTCGTTTCGCTCCTCACTGGGTTTGGCCATCGCAGTGCTTCACTCACCTTCTTCGCTGGCCGCCGCTAATTCCCTTGAAACTGACCCCGCCAACCGGGGCGTCTGCGGAATCCGCCAGCCCCACCTCCTCCAGCACCTCCAGGGCCCTTCTGAACTTCTCCCTCACCCCCACACTCTCCGGGAGGCGCAGCAACGAAGCGAACGAGAGCGTCTCCCAAACCGTCAGCGTGTCGAACAGTAAGTTGTCGTCCTGTTCCACGTACCCCTGGCTGCGAATGACGTTGTCGTACTGTGAGAAAAGGATAACGAGTGTGAGTATGTGTTAGTTTTTGAGAGGGGTGAAATATGTGACGAGCGGCGAGCGAAGCGAGCACGAGGAGCGAAGCGACGAGACAGTCCAGAATTTACTTAATCAAGGAAAATGAGCCAGAGTGACTCATCCACGTCGCTTCGCTTTGCTCCTTGCTCCACTCCTCGGCTTGATTCGCTCGCCGCTCACCGCCCTCTTACCTCCTGCTTGCCAAACGCTACCCCGTTGATTATCCTAGACCCCTCGAAGTTGCCTACAGTGGCATGCCCAGAGATGAGGTTCAGCAAGGTCGTCTTGCCGCTTCCGCTGGGGCCCATAATGGCGGTCAGGGACCCAGGCAGAAAAGCGCAAGACACGTTATTCAGGATCCTCTTCTTTCCAATGTGGTACGAAAGGTTGTAGAAGGAGAGCTTGAGCTCCGGGTGGTCCACGCCGCCGCTGTGAGCGTTGGTGGGCTGTGCCAGCGCAGAGAAGACGCTCGGGTCGTACATGGTCTCGAAGATCTTCCTCGATTTCTTAAAGGCGAGCATCGACCAGACTAGAGGAATGAGCAGCACGATGATGGACACCGCAATGATCGCTTTCGTCACGTCCTTGTTCTCGGACTGCAGAAAGTGGGAGGGGATGTTGTGTTTTGCCCTGGAGGTGGTGGAGGTGGTGCGAGCGAAGCGAGCCGTGTTAGTAATGAGTAGCGTCTAACGCAATTAAAAGCGACGACAGATCCTTATCCTCGCATTAAGAACATTCTGGACTATTGTCGCCTCGCTCCTCGTGCTCGCTTGTTAGCTTGTTGAGTATGCTACACATTTTTTTAACGCACGGGGTACCTACCTATCCGACTTGTTGTCAATACTCTCTTTACAGCTATCACTGAGATCGTCATAGTTGTCGTTCAGGCACTGTGTCATTGCCTCGAAGCTATTCCGTTGGTTCCTCGGACAGAGCCTGCTAATATCGTAAAAGCACCCCCCCTGACCACCACCGCCACCACCAGGAACAGGAAGCGGTGGCAAATCATCTGGGTCGATGCTATCGTAGTATTCGTTCAAAGCGGCCTGGCAGTTGTCCGACAGCCCTCCTATATCATTTCCATCGTAGGCATCCTGCGACGAGCGTAGCGAGTCGCATGAAGATTGCCGTTTATGAGTTAGAATTGCGTAACTAATGAAAGTGTCGTGTGTTTTTAAACTAAGGCTACTGGTGCAGCCGATATACAAGCGTAAATATCGTGTTCATAACTCGTCGCTTCGCAGCTTCTCACCTCCAAACACTTTCTTATGGCAGGGACTCCTCCGATTACGACGCTGCCTCCGCAGAGAGCGAGCACGTCAGTTTGACAGGCATTTACCAACGGTTGGATGTCACCGCCGGGCTGGTTTGGTTGGGATGAAGTTTGGGGGATGAGAGATGTGAAAACCAAGAGTCGTAAGACGAAGAGAACCTGCATGGTGGTAAAGATTGTGTTGGGGAGCGGGGGGAGGGGATAGTGTGGGTTGTGGGGGTGGTATGTGGGGGTGTTTGTCAGGAGAAAATGGGGTCGGTCGCCCGGGCTTATGTCAATGAGAGCAACCAATGTGGGAAAGATTCCATGGGCGTGTTTTCCCAGCAAGCGAGAAGGAATAGGTTGGCGAAGAAGATGGCGAGAGTTGGCGTGGCTTGGAAGTTGGTAATGACTCTTACCTTGGGTTATTTGGATGACGTTGCTGACTTGTTGGTCGCCAAAAGTTATTACGAATCTGGTGATTTGAATACGGCTTATGCTACGGCGGGGTTTGCCGTTTTGGCGATTGTGATGCAGGCTCTTCTGACATTCTTTAATTACTGGTATAAGTTGAGGAGGGCGAAGTGGGGTTTATAGACGTTTTGGTTTCTAACTTGTATTTGCAGACGAGGAGGAGGGACCGCTATGGGCGTACCTTGCTAGCTCTTTTGGGGCTCAGCCAAGACGAGGAGATATGGAAGGCCTGGATAGAATGCATCCACCTGACCTACCTTCTCTTCGACTTCATGACTCCATGGATCTACGAGTGATTTGTAGAGAAGTACGAGGACAAGAGCGTGGAGAGGCCGGAGTGGACGAACAAAGAGAACGAGGGGAAGTTCATCAAACGCATCG
Organism: Triparma laevis f. inornata; assembly: GCA_012489335.1. Classification (NCBI taxonomy): domain Eukaryota; class Bolidophyceae; order Parmales; family Triparmaceae; genus Triparma; species Triparma laevis. Next base: position 73,372 of record BLQM01000233.1, read on the forward strand.
GGGAGATCTACATTTGGAAGGGGACAGGCGGGGAGGAGGTGGACAAGGCGTTGGCGAAGCTGTTCGGGAGGAGCGGGGCGGACTTGGAGGAGTGGACGGGCAACCCTAACAAGAAAATCAGAAAGAGGATTAGTAGGAGTCAGAAAGTTGAGCCCGAGGAGGCGAGGGCCGGAACCACTGAAGTGAGTCAAAATGTCCAACAATTTTTTAATGTAATAGTGCGTGATTTTTTTTCTTAATGATAAATGGAACAGTAACCCCCTATCTTTCCACCTCTTCGTTAGGTCTCCCAATAATGCTCTCCTCCTAAATTGTCGTCACTCCTCCCCCAAATCCCCCAAATCCCCCATATCCCCTAAATCCTCCTCCTCCTCCTCCTCCTCATCCTCCTCCATCTGCTTCTTACACACACTCCTCGCATACGCCTCACTAACCTTGCATTGCACCCCTACATAATTCGTAACATCCCCGTTAGCGTCTCTGAGTGCCGCGATAAAGAATTGATTCCAGAACGTCGAACCGTCTACGCGGTAGTTTAGGAGGCAGACTGACATGTCGTTTCCTTGTTCGATTGAGAGGCGGATTTTTTCGACGGCTTTAGGGTCAGTGTCGGGGCCTAAGAGAGTGGGACGGTGAGCGAGCGAAGAGAGGACGAACGTCCGAGTAGCAAACAAGACGAGTTAGTATAAAGTGCTTATTATGGCATGTCTCGAGATCCGCATGCGAGAAGCGAGAGTGACCCGTTGGAGGATCGAGAGTGAAACGTAGTTAGTAATCTCCGTTCGCCTCGATCTATTTAATCATAGCCTTCGTAATCTCGTCGCTCCTCTCCTCATTGTCAGTGCCGAAGATAGCACGCCCGATGTTGACTTTGTCGGCTACTAGACCTTTTTCATTTCTTACCTTGTAAAAACCTACAGTTCCTCCCCAAAACCTGCGGAAGAGTGTACCCCGTTAAGCTCAAAAAACCCTGCGTAGCATACACGATCGGATTGTCAGGTAAGCTTGGATCAGTGACTACGAAATTTTGTTGAGCTGTTTGTAGAGCTTTTATGAAGGAGAAGTCTGGATCATCGAGGACTTTATCGGCTGTGGATTGAAATAAGTTGAGTTGATGTTTTTAGAATTCGATCGAGATATGAGAACTTCTGAAAAGTTAGATTTCTCACCTACAGCAGGATCATTTGCGATGAGACTAACGTCACCATTCCCTCCACGTCCACCCCCACCTCCCCCCACCTCCTCCCCTAAATGACTCTTAATCGCTCCCCTCAACTTCTCATTCTCCTCCTTCAAAAGCGCCACACTCTGCTGTAAACTCTCCAGCAAAAATTTCTTCCGGATACGTGAACGTTTAGCGTGCTCGCGGTTGCGTTCGCGGCGTTCGACTTTTTGCTGTTCAGACATTTTACGTTCAGTTGGGCGGGGGCGTTTTTTGGGGGGGTGTTTGGGCTTAGATTTTGGGGGGGGTTGGGTGATTACGAAGCCGAGTTGGTGGGAGGGGGGATGAAGGCCGGAGGAGGAGGTTAGGTGGGTGGAGGTTGGGTCGGATTGGTCGAGGAATACTGTGGGGAGAGGGGGGGGGAGGGGGGGTTAGTGGGGGGAGAGTTTGGGTTGAGGGGAGAAGGGGGGTATAGAATTACGTGGCGGTGATATCATTAAAACTTTTGGGAACTTTCGCTATCTCCGAGCGAGGCTCACTACTCAACCCCGCACAGGCGTATCACCACCTCACCCACCCTTGCTCGTTTGCCCTGTCTCGCTTCGTTACTCATGGCTCTGCAGAATCACTCTTACTCCTCGCACTTGGATTACGTTGCGTCGTCAAAGAGATTGGTGTCATCGAGGGCCCGCGGCTGAGACATGGTGAAGGGGGGGGGAGGTGGGTAGGGACATCTTGCGGAAGCGAGCATTATCGACGAACGCCATAGAGTGAAGAGAGGATGAGTAGCGAAGGAGGACTGAATGAATATATGACGAAATACGCGATGAGACTACTACTTCCTCTTTAAAATCACGGGTGTCCACCCCTCCAACCACAACCCCCTACAAAAACATTAACGTACCAGTCTCTCCATTAGGAGTAAAAAAACAATCCCCAAAAAGATCATCGATATTTAACGCCGCCGCCCCCCCTGCTCCCCCGCTACCGCTAGCGCCGGCTTGAGTGAAGAACGGGGTTTTAACTTCTGATGTTTCCATTATGTTTAATTTTGTTTAGGGTGGGGGTTGGAGGAGAGGTGGGGAGGAGAATGAACTGTGAATTGATTGATCGTGATGTTGTTGTTTTTTATTCAACCAAATAAATTCTTATCGCTGTTTTTAAGGGATAATGTTATTCTTAAGTTAAATAAGTGTGATGACGCGCAGATAAAAAGACATGGGAAAGGCGAGGAGATGAGGAGAGAGGTTGATTGAGGGACGAAGCCGCACTGAAGTAAGCCGAAGCTTATCGTCCAGAAAACATTACAGAATCGTGTTCAGAGACTATCAACCAATTCAGACTATCTTAGAAGGACTAGGAATAGCTGAACAAGGACGGAGTAGGAGAAGACGTACCTTGAAGGGAGTTTTTATCTGGATTTGTTGATTTTGGGCAGTGCAGTCTAATCTCCAAATCTCGGTTATCGATATCTGTGAGTTCGCTTCTAAGGCGTTCTTCAGTACCACGACTGCGTTTCTATATTTGATTGCGAGCCTGCTGTAGTTCTTTTGGCTGTTAAAATTACGTAGAAAAAGAATTCCACGTCGACGCGATCTTGACGGCCCGCAACCCAGCAAAAGTCTTCTCCCACACCGTCCTACCGTCTCCGAACCCACAGCACATGTCTCCTACGTCTTCTAAACACTCGTTTTATCGCTCCGTACAGCTCCTAACATGTTCAAGTACAACGCCGGTTTCGATTCAGAATTCCAAACCGAAGCTCTCCCCGGAGGTAAGCCCTCCTCCCTCCCCTCTCTCTCGCTCGCTCCTAACCCCCCCCCCCCCAGCTCTCCCCCCCTTCGGCAACAACCCCCAAAAATGCCCCCACAATCTCTACGCCGAACAACTCTCCGGTACCGCCTTCACTGTCCCCCGAAAAGAAAACCGCCGTACCTGGTTCTACCGTATCCAACCTTCCGTATTGCATTCACCTTTTAGGAGAGTTGAAGGTGGAATGGATGTGGGGAGTTTAGAGGGGGAGGGATTTAGGGTAGATCCTAATCAGATGAGGTGGAATCCGATGCCGTTGGTTGAGGTCGGAGAGAATGTTACGTAAGTTAATTAAAAAAAATCATCTCCTTAAACAATTCTAACAAATACAACAGATTCGTACAAGGTCTAAAAACAATGGCAGGTCATGGTTCTCCAAACGCTAAAACAGGTTTAGCAATCCACATGTACACCTGTAACACTTCCATGATAAAACAAGGTACGAAGTCATCTTGTTGCTCAGCTCCTCGTTTATAATTACGATCACAATTCGTCCGCGATAGTAGCTTTAGTTTATACACACAAGCTGTGTCTACTTACTCACTACTCTAACTTGTTAACAACAATCTGTTAATATGACGACGCTACCACGTACTGAGCAGCATGTTACAACTCTGATGGTGACTATTTAATCGTCCCCCAAAAAGGTACTTTAGTGGTGCAAACGGAGATGGGGTGGTTGGAAGTTCCACCTAAACATATTATGGTTATTCCGAGGGGTGTAGTCTTTCGTGTTGAAGTTTCTGAATCCTCGAGAGGTTACGTTTTAGAAATTTTCAAGGTGAGGTTGAGCGCTGAGAAAAATTGCGACGAGATTGCGTTAGTTCCCGTTTTGTGAACTCAGCCGGAGCAACCCTAACAGCGAATATTAATTAAATACACGACTATCGGCGTCCTCGCATCGTTATTCTAACACCAATCGCCGTTCATTCAAACGTCGATACGTTTGTCGCAGGGTCATTTTGATTTACCTGATTTAGGACCGATTGGGAGTAACGGTTTGGCAAATGCGAGAGATTTTGAGCACCCGGTTGCGGCGTATGATGAGGTTGTGAAGGGGAGGGAGGGAATGACGAAGGTAAGAACTTGGTATATTTTTGACGTTTAAACTCTACGATAAATTCTAACGTCGACATTCGCTCGCTCGTGCTTCACTATTGCTCGCCCGCCCGCCCTCCTCCACAGGAGCAAAGATACGACTGGAAATTAATAAACAAATTTGGTGGCCATCAATTCGAAACCGAACGCGAAGGGACCCCCTTCAACGTCGTCGCCTGGCACGGCAACTACTCCCCCTACCGCTACGACCTAACCAAATTCTGCTGCATTAACTCAGTCACCTTCGACCACCCCGATCCTAGTATTTACACTGTTTTAACTTGTAAAGGTGATGATGTAGGTACCGCAACGGCAGATTTCGTTATATTCCCTGAGCGTTGGATGGTGATGGAGAACACATTCCGTCCTCCGTGGTATCATCGTAATTGTATGTCGGAGTTTATGGGGATGGTTTGGGGGAAGTATGATGCGAAGGAAGGGTTTCAGGTGAGAAACTGCTCGGAGCGTAAGCGACTTCGCTGGGAATGCGTTGATTTCGTTCGTTATGTGAGGCGTAGCTCAGTAGCTCAGTCAACGATTCGACGCCTCTATCACCGCTACGCGATTCTAATTCGTTAACATCAATCTGTAAATGCGACTCGCTACGTCACAGGCGGGGGGGGCGAGTTTACATAGTTGTATGACACCGCATGGGCCGGATTATCCGACTTTTAAGGGGGCGAGCGAGGCGGAGCTTAAGCCACAAAAGTTTGATAAAGGTTAGTTGCCTATTACGGATTTTTGCACCTGCCTTTAATTATCTAAAACTCTCGCTCGCTCATCAGGATTGGCGTTCATGTTTGAAACAAACGTCATACTAAATATCAGCGAAAAGGCCATCTCAGCAGAGCACAGAGACGTCAAGTACTTCAAGTGCTGGGAGGGAATACCGAACACGTTCGTAGGGATGGAGAAGGAGGGAGAGGGAAAGAAAAAGAAGAGGAAGAAGGGAGTGTAAAGGTGTTTCATTATAATAAGAAGAGGAGTAGAGTAGGTTTAAGTTATCAAGTAAATGAGTGTTTTTTGTTTTGTTTGATAAGGGTTATGGTTATGGTTATGGTTATGGTCATGGTGATCGGGTCAGGGTGTTTAAACCTCTTGTGTGATTTAAGGTCACCTGCCTTGTAATTAGCCTTGTAATCGCACCCGACGTTCATTTCAGTCAGAGCATCCATCTTACACGCCAATATATTTATGCGGTACTGTTTGTGTTTCTTTGTGGTGGCGAGCCGAGACTTTGACTTATAGCCACAGCCATCTTGTTTCCTGTATAACGGCACTCAATGTTTTAGAACTACAAACGTAAAAAAAATAAAACAT
>BLQM01000234.1:7860-21234 GCA_012489335.1 Triparma laevis f. inornata
GGGGGGGGAGGAGGACGGCTTTGGAAGTCCTAGGGGCGACGAGGATGGGGAGAACGAAGTCATGAGTGAGGAGTTCATTGAGCAGGTGGGTTTGATTAGGAAATTATTATTATCGTTCTGTCTAAATCTCTAACACGACAAACTTTAAATGGTGCAGTTCGCCCCCAACAACGTGAAGACCGCGTGGAGGGAAGTCGTGGGGTTGAGGAAGGCCATCGGAAAGAACAACAACACGAAGAGGACCATTGCTAAGCGACTCAGGGCCAACGAGAAGCAGGCGGAGAAGTTCCGACAGGAGGTGAGAGGAGGACGAGGCCCACGACAACAAGGAGCTAGGATGTAAAGCTCTTGTTCCTCGCAAACAATAGGCGCTCCTCGGCTCGCATTTATTCTAACTCGCCGCTCCTCCTCCACAACCTGGCTCGCAGCTCTTGACCAAAATCACGGGCCAGGACAGGAAGCAACTCATGGAGCTGCAGTACAGGTGAGGAACTGCGAGGATGAAGCCTAGAGAGGAGCGAAGCTACGAGGATGTTTCGCTCTCGCTCCTCGCATTAAGAACATTTATTTCTAACTCGTCGCTTCGCTCCTCGCTCCCTAATGCTCGTCGCAGGATCGGAAAGCTGGAGCTCGACAACATGGAGCTGGAGCAGTCGCGCATCGTGCACGACTCCATGATGAAGGGCAAGGACCTGACGATTCAGAAGCTCCAGCTGCAGCTCGCTGTGAGGGACAAGGTCATCATGCAGCAGAGGGCCGTCCTTTCGGCGCACGGACTGGACCACCTGATCGGGTACACCGGCCTCGGGCTGATGCAGCAGGCGGCCATCACGGACAACTTCGACACCTTGAGGATGCCGCTGACGTCCGGGGACGCCAACAGGAACGCCAACAGGAATGAGCGGGGAGGTGGGGGGCACCAAGGGGGGCACGGCGACGGGCACAGAGGACACCGACAGCACCAGAACCAGCACCATCAACAGCAGCAGTTCCAACAGCAACAGCAGCTCATGCAGCAACACCAAATGCAACACCTTGGAAATAACAACGGGAATAACAATAACAATAACAATGGCAACAACATGATGCAAAGCCCCTACGCCAACAACAACAACAACAACAACAACAGGAGCAACTTTCGACCCGGGAACGCGCAGAGCCGCAACAGGAGGGTCGTGAAGCAGAGCAGCGACAGGGACAGGAACAGGGATGGGGGGGGGGACAAGGATGGGAGGAACGAACGGACCAAGGACCAGTCGAGGTACAGGTCTCAAAGCGACAACCCCCTGACCGTCGATACGGCCGGTGGAGCGGGAGGAGGCGGGGGAGGAGGAGGGCAAATCAACACTTTGGAGCGTGAACAGGACATCGCGGCGCTAAATCACGCGAGGGCCGAGCGGATAAGGAAAAGGAGCGCCGCCAAGGCTGCCTACGGAGGTGAGAAAGCTCGAGCATTAATTAATACTTTAGCATATTCTAACACAATAACGTTCTTAAACTCTCGTCGCAGGCCCCGTTGGACCGCCCGATCGAGTTCAGCGAATCAATAACGAACAGCAAATTCGCAACATCAACGAGCGCCTGGCTTCGAACGCCCAGCAATTCTCGTCACCTCCTGCAGCCACGCGAGATCTACTTGCTAACATGAACCTGGCAGGGAGCGAGAGTAAGCAGCAGAGAGGCGCAGTCGCGCCCATGCCGATCATGCCGCTCAATGTGGGAGGAGAGGGTGGAGGGGGGGTGGGGGTGGGGGGGGGGTTGAAAGAGGACCTTTCCAGTCTTCGTTTCCGCCTAAACCACTGTGATAATAATTCGTACGCGATTTGAAAACAAATTGGGCTAGTTTTACATTAAAAATCTTATTCTCTACAATCCGAAACTTCTCAGACATAGACTTCTTGAGACTCCGTCGTTCCCTCGGACTCATAACTTGCTTAAGGAGAGGTGTAGCCTGCGGGGGAGCAACGCCGACCAAGCCTTGGAGGCACTTGATTTCGGCCTCCTGTAAGGTACTTCTTGTTGAGGATTTCGAAGCACAGCGCCATGAGGAGAGGGTCCTCGAACTCGAAGGTGACGCGGTTGAGGTCGCGGAGGGTTTTGCCTTGCTCCATCTTCTCAAGCGCTCGGGGGAAGCCTTTCGGCGGGCCAAACTTGGCCTTCACGACTTCGTCGTCCGTAGAGTCGAGGTTAAATAACGTGTGCCTGAGTTCCTTTGACCACTTTTCGTCGCTGTTGTCGATGCCGTAGTACTGCACCATGTTGGCGACATGGTGCGGTTGTCGGGGGTGAATGGGGCGTTCAAAGTTATATTTTTTACCTCTTACGAAATCTGAAGAGTTTAGAAGTTATATCAACGATTCGTTGAACAAAGGTGGACAAAGTCCGAAAACTGGTAGATTTTCTCGACGACACCCCGCGCCTCCAGGAACTCCAGTCAGTAACCCCGCGCCTGCAGTCAGCCATTTCCTAACGCGCCGCGCTGTCGGGGCGCTGGCGAGATGGAGACGTTCCGCGCTTGGTATGTGATAGGGTCTTTCAACAGCAGAGGCACGTGCAAGGTGATACTCAAGACAGCTGATGACGAGTATGCTAACCAGCGTCTCACGGGGCCGATGCTCAACGAGAGGTGGGTGCGGGTGCACGCCCTAGCGTTGTTGTTAATCACCGCGAGCAAGCATCCTGTCGACGACAGCTGGGAGATTCACAGTAAGTGCCGGGGCGGTCGGGGGCCGCGTTCTGTTACCGGCTGTACACCGAGTATCTAACCGGCATCTAACCGACCACCCCCCCACCCCCCGCGCCGCAGGCTTGGAAGCCGAGTACCCCGACACCATCATCTGCTCGGACACGTACTGGGTTAAAACCGTCCCGGTGATTGTCAGGGCGGCCTGCTGCCGTGTTGGCTTGTGCTTCGAGGAGCTTGTCTGCCAGCCTCTGACAGATGGCTTTGGGGCGGAAAACAAAGCGAAGGTCTTGCGCGACCCCAGCTTCCTCAAGCTGCGCGATGCGCTCATCGCGGAGAACGAGCTCGCTCTGGAGATGGTGCTCGACCACTTCCCAGAGTTTTGGGACCCCGTCCCTCTCAATCGCCCGGGTGCGCCGCCCGTGCTCATGGACATCACGGGCACGCGCGGCATACTGATGGCCTTAGTCAGCCCGCCCAATCTCGAGAGCGTGCTCAACCTCCCCTCCAAAACTTTGGCCTACGCGAAAAACTATCTCGGCCAAGGTGAGCTTTCTGCGAGCGGCGTCTTGGCGCACCTCGTTTTTCTCAAGTGCGAGCAGGATAAAATCGCGAAGCCGGGCCCACTCGAGAGCTTGCTGATGCACTGCTTCGCGGAGGCCGTCAACAACGACGAACTCATCGCGGTCATTCGCGGCACACCCTGCGAGACATGCGCGTCTTTGCCGCAGTTCGCGGAGTTCAGAGACAACAGCTGCTTAAAGAAGGGAAACGAGGGCCTGCTCGAGATCAACATCATGGACAAGCCCCTTTTCGGGGAATATGAAGGGGGGGTAAGTGTGTTTGATTCTGAGCGCGCCACGTTTACAACCGCCACGATGGTCTTGTTTTCTGACACACACACACACACACACACACACACACAACCACTTATGATCACCGCAGATATTACTCAGTTCAATTCTCGAATGGTCCAAACCGCTCCAAGACCCTCGCGTCAAGGTTATTCCGTACAAGACCCACTTAGAGGAGCTCCAAGCATGTGCAAACATGCAAGGTGAGCATACAATAGTTCTGTTCCCCAGAGACGTCCTCATCTCCCGCGAGACCATACGGCCGGGACAATTCCCAACGCTTAAAACCCAGTATAACGATATCATCGTAGAGAATCTCGATTGCGTAACGAAGGAAACGAGGTGCGTCGTGTTTTTGGGGGGGGGGCAATCGCAGACCATGCCGGAGGTCATCAGGAAGCTCCTGGAGAATTACAAGAATCTCCACATTTGCATCTTGGGCAACTGCATTCCCCAGCAAAACTTTTTGAACTGCGCGCGCGCCGTGGGAAAACAGATAGACTTCGTACTTCGGGTGGCTGTTTATCACACACCAACGAATTACACTAACGCAAAGAGCCTTCGCTCAAATTACGACCTATTCTATGCCAAGACACATACCAGGCAATTCCCGAACACATTTGCAGAAATTGAAATCCACCCCATTGTCTATGTGTTGAACGACAACGAAGAAGGCACTCAGACGGCCGTGAGAATGCTGCTCGCGTTAAAATTTGGTGGAACCTCGCAGGGCTCTGTCTCTCCCCCGACTGTGAATCTCGCCGGTGGGCTTTTGGAGAACCTGGTCCCGGAGATGTCCACGGCGACGAAACGGCCGTGCGAACACCACGGAAAGACCTGCGTCTTTGATGGTAACCTCGTGGACCGCGCCTTTCATGAGGTGGGGGGCACCTTTCACCATTCGGGCAACACTAAACGAGATAAAGAAAATATATGCATGAAGAACGATGGTCCTCCATCGCGGGCATTTTTCCTTGCCGCGACCGAGAACGTACCGATCGGGTCGTGCTTTTTTTTCACCAGATGGTTCGACACAGACTCGGCCACCGAGGAGCTCTTGCGATTGGCCCTCTATTACACGACCAACAAGGTCATTTCCTAACCCGCCCCTTTGGCACCCTTCTTGCGTTCCTCAAGGCGCAGAGCGCACTCCTTCTTGTGCTGCTTCCAGTGCCACTTCTGGTATTCCGGGCCGCAGTAGCGCACCATGTGGCAGCGGGAGCATTGTAGCAACGTGCTGGAGAGCGTCCCGCAGCCAGCGGCGCAGGCCTGTTTGATGCCCGACATCGATGATGGATCCCCAAGATCGACTGACAAACCTGACAAACTCAACACCGTTCGGCCCGAGTTCAGGATGCGGAAACTCCTCGAGGACGGAGATCGACACCTTTCGGACGAACTTTTCGTCCAAATCCGAGGACACGAATTCAGCTCAGTCGGGCGAGTGCATGCGTTTCTCCCGGGCGAGTAGCATGGCGTTTCTCCCGGGAGAAAGATAAAAGGTACAGAACCCCTCGAGTACCTAGGTAGGGGTTCGCGAAGCGCTAACAAATAGGCGCTGGAGGTTCGCGAACCCCTCGAGGGGTTTGTGAAATCCGAAATTCGAGACTCGCGAACCCCTCGCGAGGGGTTCGCGAATCTCAGACGCCACTCGCCCGACTGGCATGGAGAAGGTTTGAAGTTTCGAAGTTGTGAATCGAAAGTCGCGACCTATTTTCTAAAGAAAAACTCGCCGATGGTCGCGAACCGTGACGAAGGTCGCGTGGAGAATTTCCCGATGTAAGTACCCCCTGAGTCTTTAGAATGAGATCCTGGATCCTCCGACAAAGTCGCTGACCGCTTGTTTTTCGCCGATCCACCCTCAGTTCGTCGCCCGAAAAGTGCGAACCCTCGAGGAGTTTTCGTCGCCCAAAATTCGCAAATGCGGGAACTCCACGAGGAGTTCCCACACCCTGAAAAGTCACCTGTGCAACTGCTACCTTCGAACCTCTATCAACCATTTTTTTCTGATATTCTATATTCTGGTGGTTAAACTGTCAATCAAAAAACTTCTGGGAAAAACTTTCTTTCTGAAACTTTATTCATAATTAATATTTGAAAAGAAATCTCGGGAGAACACAACAGCAGTCAAATTGTGTTATCGCTAATGTAATTTGTTCGAACCGAGACGACGTGCGAAAGAAGCACTACTAGACTGCCAGCCTCCTGAAGCTTCCGCCCGTCAGTCCTCACGCCCCCCATTCGAGCCCCGGATGCCACATCGCGACGTCGAGCACGATGCGCGCGATGTCACCCTCGTTGCTGACGCTGTGCAGGTACGAATCGTCGAAGCAGAAGGTGTCGCCCGTGGAGACGGCCTTGGTCACGCCGCCCGCCGTGATGGAGGCGCCGCCGCCGCCGAAAAGGACGCTGGTCGTGGGCGCACGCACCACGAGGTGGCACTTGAGGCGCTGGTTGGTCCCGCCGTTGTGCATCGGCACCGAGCGGCCTGGTGCGAGCCGGTAGAAGCTCACCATGCCGGCGCTAAACGCGTTTTCAGCGCCTTCGGGACACCATCCCTCGCACCGCACGCTCGAGAGCGGGCGCGGGGAGTCCACCATTGGGAGGCCGCGGAAGAGCGCACATGTCTTGGGAAAGAACTTCGCGCAGAGGAGCTCGTTCCACTTCCCCGACTCGTCCTTGAGCATGGCGTACTCCCACCACCCGCCGCCGTTCTCGCTCGTCATCCATGAGTCGGCGTGGGCGCCGTCGAAGTGGTCGGTGCTCTCGCCGCTCGCCACTGCCGCCTCGTACGCGAGGTACTCTGCCGTGATGTCCGCGCTGCCCTCGGTCAGCGCGCGCAGCACCGCGTGGCGGTGGAGGTCCTCGTAGAAGGGCCGCGGCTCGGGCGTGGCGAGCAGCGTGTTGAAAACCGACGGCATCTGCATGGCGCGGACCCAGGGCGTATGCGGCGCGATCTTGTTCTGGAAGAACAGGTCCGACTCTTCGCCGGTTCCGGAGAGCCGGAGGGTGATATCGCGGATCGCCCAGCACTTTTTGCAGCCCTCGGGTCGCATCGGGTCGATGTGATTGTTCTCAATCATGGCATCGAACAACTTGCGGCTCAGCTCCAGGTCGCAACGGTGCGCGCACACAGTGAACTGCTCGCGCCCCTTGGGCGACATGGTCTGGAGCGCCAGGCCTAACCCGCCTGGGTAGCTGCCCTCGGCGAGGGCGTTCATGTCCCCAAGCGTGACGTACCGGCGGAACAGCTCCACGCCGGGGCAGAAGTGCCGCAGTGCGAAGTTTACTTCAAAATTAAAAGTTGTTTTCATAAATAATATAAAAAATAATTTATTTTTTGTATTTGTAGTACAAATCTACAATCTTTTTTGCATTATCATCGTCTTTCTCTATTTTTGAACAACATAGTTTTTTCAAAACTTTTACAGAGAATTCTGAAAAAGGTTTTTCATCACACATGAAACAATTATCATACTCTATAGAAAAATCAGGAAGAACACAAACAGGACAAATGTGATTGTTTTTGCGAACGTCACAATACGTGCTTGACAAAACGGTGAATACACCTTTTTCTCGCCCTGCGTCTCCAAGTTTATGACACAACAATATTTTTTTCAGCGTCACCACCTGGGGTAGCACGGCACGAATCGTCTCCGCGGCGCACGTCGCCGCGTCGTCGTCGGCGGCGCCATCCGTGCACCCCGTCGCCTCGGCCGTGCGCTCGTCGACGCGCAGGTGCTGGAGCGCGTCCTCGACGCTCTTGATGGCCTGCTCGGCGCCCGGCATAAAGTGCGCGAAATCCTGGCGCACGAGCGCTTCGTAGGCATGCTTCCCCGCGGTCTTCGCGCGCGAGAGCACCTGGTTCAGATCACTGAGATCGTCCATGCTGTACTCCTGGTTGCGCTCGTAGTAGCCATGCACGGGGAGTCCAAAAGTCTCGACGAACGTGGCGGCCTCTGCCAGCGAGGGTGGGCGAGGGCTCTTCATGACCGGCAGGTCCGTCGCCACGGACGGCGAGGCGCTGCTTTGAGAGCGTGCGCTCTCGCGAGCCTGCTCCTTGGGCTCCGCGCGAACGGGCGGCGGCTGCGGCGCGCCGGGCGGCACCCAGTCCATCGCATCCATGATGTACTCGAACTGCCGCGTCCCTTCCTTGTGCCCGCCCCAGAAGTATCCGTACTTATCCGGCGCTTTGACCGGGTCGAGACGGTGGAGCATCGCAACGGAGCCCTGGTAGGCCTTATGGGGCTCGATCAGCGTGATGAACTCGAACTCCTCGTCCGGGAAGAGCTCCTGCATCACGCGGCGCGGCGACGCGACGCACCAGCGTGAGACCTCCCCGTTCCCCACCGCGTTGTGCAGCAGCATGAGACCGCCGTCCTTCTTCACGAGCGGCCACCACTTCCGGAAGAACTCCGGATCCCACTGCGCGTTGTTCCAGAGCAGGCCGATTGAGTCGTTCTCGAAGAGCGCGTGGGCCTCTTCTAGCTGCATCGAGGCCTTGAGCTCAACGAGATCGCGCAGGCCCAGGTCCTCGAGCACCGCGTTCACGGAGGCGGCAAATGCCGATGCGTCGCGCTGGGACTGGTCGTCCACCGCGACCAGCTTCGGTAAGGTCCACGGTTGCTCCGCGTACCAGCTGTTGTGCAGCACGCCCGCTTTACGGAGCACACTGCTGTCTGCCGTCTCTGCCGCCACGTTGGCGATGTTGTCCGCGAGGCCCTGCGCCAGGAACGGCGTCGTGTAGCCGTAGCCCAGCTCCACTACCAAGTGCGGTCGATGGAACTTCACGAGCGAGTGCAGCAGGGGCGCCAGGTTCTCTGTGCCGAACGCCGGCAGGTAGATCTTCTCCACCTCGGAGAGGAACGCCTGGTCCAGGGTGTGCGTGCCGGCGAGCGGACGAGAAGGAGCTGCAGCAGCACGGCCCGGAGGCCGGCGGATGCGGACTTCATCTGGTTGCGTCTGGTCCAGCAGGGGTAGGTAATAGGTCTGGTCCCAACATTTACCATTTGGTACTTACTTCCTTCGGCACCCTCTAACATGTTTACTGACTGTCGGAGTTGTTTTGAAGCACAAGTGTTTGGAGGAGTGGGAGTTTACGTGGAAATTGTCATAAGAAATTCTAAGGAGAATTCGCAGAGTTATTTACGTAGCCCGATAAGACCAAACGGTACACAAGGATATAACCCTAACCCTTGGGCAGCGCGGGGAAGCCTCTGAACCGGAGATGTGTGTTATTGTCTCATTCTATTGAAATATAAAGCGAAACGGACATTCAACTTCATAGTGTGTCAACATGTAATAAATTATCGACCACAACAAAAAGCGGTCCAATTCCTCTAATCTCCTCACCTTAAAACACTGTTTTAGTAGGAAGATTTTCCTTCTCCATAGCCCCCTTATAAACTTTCATTTTCCTGTATCGATACATACATATACACACGTGTAGGGAGCACAACGCCCATTTTTTCTTGCAATCATGGGTAGCAGCTCCGACCTCTGGACCGGTATTGTACAGTTCTTGATCGTCTACTCTCTTGCCAGTTCTACCAGCGCCAAGATGAAAGAGAAGCTTAATTTTGTAAGGCCCTTGGTCAGCGGGCGTGTTGGGGTTTTATTAATGGGGGTTTTGGGGGTGATATGTGGCTTCACGAATCGAGTGAGGGGGGGCTGGCGGCCTGTTGGGATTATTTATGGCGACACTTTTGCCCGTTTGCTACATAGCATAACCGTCTCACTTGGCATGTACGTTTTTCATGGAAACAAAACGCTGCTGGTTTGGGTGGTGTTATTCGGCTTTCTCGGCCTCTTGTATGGGTGGGGATGTTACTTTAGCATGGCCGACGGACCTGCTGTTCTGCCTGACGACTCGCACTCAGATTGCATAAATGAGCCCGATCGTTTTGGGATGTTCGATTTGTTGTTGGGCATCCCTCAGCTTGATTGGTCTTGGTATCGAAGGTGGGCCCGCGACTACGCTGGCATGTCCATGCGGGGCGTCGTCTGGACGGCGCCAATGGGAGTTGGGATGACGGGTTGGGGGATCAAGGGGGGTAACGACGACGATAACTTGTACGTGCAAATGATCGGAGCTTTGATGGGGATCGCATATCAGTGCGGTCACTACTGGGTTGATTGGACCGAGCCGAACTTTTCGAAGGGCTCGCCAGCAGCTGAGTTTATCTGGGGCGCGGCCATGTCAATGGCATTCATGGCTTTTGTTTGCACGAGGGGAGAGGACGATGAAAGAGCGGTTAGTATTTTGTGGAAAGCGACGAAGTTCGGGATTGCAGCGAACTGCGTGTTTGTGCTGGGCCTGGTTCTCGTGCTGAACTACCATCGCTTTCTTGTAGACTGTAATGAATGATTTGCGATACTAAACGTTGCGCTTTTTTTAAAGATAAGTTATGATCGATGGGTCCTATTACGGTCTGGTGTTTCATTTTGATGCGTGGGGTGAGTCGGGGCGGGCGGCGTGGATGAGTGCAGTAGCGATCGTTTGACGTCGCGAGGATCGTCATTGTCATCGTCACTTTTTCTCATGCGAGATCGTAACTATCTTAGAAACGGTTCTATAAGGCCAAATACGGTAATGGATTCAAGCCCCAAGATTGAGTGAGCTAGTATTAAGTTTTGATTAGCGTTGCAAGGCTGGAAGTGCGTGAAAGAGAACATTCTTTTACTCAATAAATCTCCCATTTCAGAATCGAAAATCGAAGAGTAATCAATCGCGATGTTTTTGGGCCAAGCCTTAGTAATATTTAGCCTTTAAAGAACCTTGAGTAAACGATTTTGTGAGTCAGAGTCTCTTAAAATTGCAGGAATTTCATGTTTTAATTTAAATTGATATTCCTGGACTACTTTTGGTAATTCTTGCGCATATTTGTCCTTTTAAGAGTCGCTGAGATTCCGAATATTCCATTTATAGAGCAAATAAATATCAGAAAGGTGAAAATTCAAAACGCAAACCATGATCCTGAGCTATTTTGAAGAAAATTACTATTAAAGTCTGGTATTCTAGAGTCTCAAAGGGATAACTAAGACCAAAAATGAATCTTAACATTTCTAGAAGGACGATTTTGTTAATTTGGGGTTACTTTTTCCCATATATTTGACTAAAATTGGGTTTTGGGTTTTTTCTCGTGTTCTCGAATTGATCGTAGCCCACACGAATGTCCTAGACGAAAACCTTGTTCATTTAAACTAGTCCTGCTTTTTACCGACTTCTAGCGTCGGATAAAAGGAGTTATTTTGTTTACGAACTTGAGATCCGATCTAGCTCGAAACTGATTTTCTTGCTGAAACAGCGCCATGCTCCGCACGATACCCAGATTATTCTCGAAACCGCTCTCCCGCGGGTTTCTCGCCGGCCTGCACGCAACTGGCGATCGGCCAGAATATGATAATTTCGCAGACGCATACGAGGCCATCTCGCAAGTGCCGGACAACCTGCTCGCGGAGTTCGAGAGTGAGCTCATGGAGGGCCAAGGCCGCGAGTTCATCTACGGTAGCAAGCTCGTATCCGTCATAGACACCACCACATCCACATCCACATCCACATCCACCCTTCCCACCAAAGAAACCCTGCGAACCCTAATTCTAAACGAGCGCCCCAACCTCGTGCAAACTTGCATCAAAGTTCCTGGCCCTGCAGGCTCGCAGTTCATATCCGATGGCGCTCCTTCGCCCATCTCTGAGACGCACCTGGGCGGGCTCGCTCTGACCCTGCTCCTCTCGCCGTCCTCCTCGCCCAGCTGCGTGATTGTTGGCGCTGGTGGTTGCACCCTCCCACACACAATTTCGGTGTTCAACGAAAGCGGCAGCGTTGTGGCGGTCGAGCCTTGCGAGGAGGTTTGCGCGGCAGCGCGGCAGTGGTTTGGCGTGACGCCTTCTTGCGGCTTCGAGCTAGTCACTGATTTCGGGGAACCTTACTTGAGCTCCCTCTCACAGTCCCCTAATTCCCTCGATATATTAATCTTGGACGCCGACGACGGCTCCGTCCCCCCGAGGTCCATGCAGGAGCCAAACTTCTGGAGCGACGTCGTCCGTCCTGTGCTGCACGAGGAGGGGGTCGTCGGGGTGAACGTGATTGGGGACCAGGAAACTCAAGAATTGCTGCAGGACACTCTCGAGTCAAATTTGCCGAACCACAGTGTTGTCAGGGTTCGCGCTCCAGTTGAAGCGGACGTGGACGTGGATCGCCACTCGCTGTTTTTCGCAACGCCCTATAAAATCGACGCTGACGAGTTGGAGAGAAGGTTGAAGGAATATTTAGTGGTGAGCGATGCTGCAGCCTGGTTGAGAGAGGTCCGCAAGAGTGTCATTAGCATATAGCATATAACATATAGATAAAATGAATAAGCACAGTTTTCTTTCAACAAGGGCGTTTTTATTCTATCATTCATTCTTTCTACAACACACACCTCCAATTACCACTCATTCGCAATAATCTTGGCGATGGTTTGCAGCTGAATGTTCGAAGTGCCCTCGTAGATGGACCCGACTTTGCAATCCCTGTAGAACTTCTCCACGATGATGTCCTCCGTGAACCCCACGCCTCCGTACCACTCGATGCACTTCGACGCGACCCTTTCCGCCACCTGCGACGAGTACAGTTTGCACATGCTGCCACGAGCGTAGCGAGTGACGTGAAAGTTATTGACGATAATTTGTTAGAAATGCGTGATGATGATAGTGGTGGAGCGCAGACTCGTAACGACCGTAAATATCGTACCTCGCCTCCTTCACAAAGGGGAGGCCGTTCTCCTTCATCCTTGCGGCGTTGTAGGTCATGACCTCAACGGCGTGTATCTCAGTCGCGAGCTGGGCGACCTGGTGCTGCATTCCCTGGAAGTCTACGACGGAGGAGGAGCGAAGCGAAGACGAGTTAGAATTGTGCTAGGCTAAATGGAGCACTACGTGGACGAATAATTTACGACCTTAAATTATCGTATTTTCACAAAGCGTTCTCCACTCTCGCAACTTCTTCGCACCTCCGATACTAGTTCCGAACTGCTTCCTCTCCCTCAAGTAGGGCATGGTGGCGTTGAACGCCCCC
The DNA here is from genome assembly GCA_012489335.1 of Triparma laevis f. inornata. Classification (NCBI taxonomy): domain Eukaryota; class Bolidophyceae; order Parmales; family Triparmaceae; genus Triparma; species Triparma laevis. The sequence goes on from BLQM01000234.1 coordinate 20,456, forward strand.
TTGGCGATGCCTAGCTGCTGGCCCGCGATTCCGATGCGGCCCTCGTTGAGGATCTCGATGGCGTATTTGTAGCCCATCCCGACCTCGCCCAGCACGCAGCTGGCGTCCACCTTGACGTCCTCGAAGGACAGGGCGCAAGTGGAGCTCGCCTTGAGGCCCAGCTTCCTCTGCGACGAGCGAAGCGAGTCGCAAGAAAATTGGCGTTAATGAGTTAGAAACGAGAAGCGACGAAAGCGGTGTCTACGTTGAAACTGATGCTATTTGCACAAATGGCGTATAACAGCTAAACAGCTAAACAGCGCATTATTAGCTCGTCGTTTCGCTCTTCGCAGTTTCTCACCTCCTTCTTCCCCACGGTGATTCCCTCGGTCTCGGCGTCGATGACAAACGCCGTGATGCCCTTGTAGCCCTTCTCGGGCGCAGCGTTGGCGAAGACGAGGAAGACCCCGGCCTCCTTGGAGTTGGAAATCCAAAGCTTGGAGCCGTTTAGTGTGTAGTACGAGCCATCAGGGCTGCGACGAGCGGCAAGCGAAGCGAACCGAGTTAGAATTGTGTAGCGACGAAAGTGCTTAAGCGTTTAGACTAAAGCTACGGAGTGACAACGAACGGAAGAATCGTATTCCCGGCGAGGAGCGAAGCGACGAGTTCATAGATAACGCGTTCTCTACTTTAATCGACACTTCGCTCCTCGCAGAAACTCGTCAGAATTATGTAGCGACGAAACGACCTTCCGCTCCTCAAGTACTTGAGCATTTAGACTAAAGCTACGTCGCTCCGCC